>NBAY01000087.1:0-148989 GCA_002794775.1 Porodaedalea pini | reverse complement strand
GGAGAACAAAATATTTATCATATTGACCAGCTCCAAGCCATGAACCTGGTCAATCAGGCTTGGGCAAAAATCACGTCCGAAACCATTTCAAACTGCTGGAAACATGCTGGAATTCTTAACGCTTCTTCAGGACCGATTGATCCAGCCATTAACGGTGATTCTGGGATCAACCAGGCTGTTACCGAGTTAGCGGGTGCTCTCAAAGAGCTTTCTGTCCAGGCGATTGCATCAAAAAATGTGCCGACTGTCGAGGAGCTTCTCAATATTGATGCCGAGGACGTTACAGAAGCAGAATGGACAGATGCCAAAATTCTTCAGCAGGTGGAAATCAGTTCACGCGAGGCTTCTGGTGAGCATATACCAGAACTAGAGGCACCCGGACCAGAACCAGAACCGCTCATGGGCCTTCCCGAGGCTTGTAATGCCCTTACCCGACTTGATCAACTCTTTCAAAGCAAAGCAGGGCCAGAGTATGCTCAAGCTCGAGTCCTCCTTCCGAAACTTCGTCGGGACCTTCAGAGACGCATTAATAGATCAATGGGACAGTCTGACCTTCGTTCATTTTTCCATAAAGAAACATAGTTTGATTTTTATTCTACTAACAAGCCTGTATATAATATGAATGTACGCACCCACGCGCGTGGGTGAATACATCACGTGCACTTTACGTAAGAATTCTCGTTAAGAATTACCTTTCAATAAGAATAGACTGACTTGTCCACCGAGGTCTATTCTTAATGAGAGGTTCGACTGTATATTACATTATTACATATACATGAAAATCGAGGACGCCAGACAACATAACGTAGTAAAAATAAAGATCTGAGGTCAAATACAGGAGAAACAGAGGAAGCAATGCAGGGATACAGCAGCAGCTGAGGATTTGAAGCGAGAGATGGTCACTGGTTCACCTCAAAATGTGCACGAATAGCAGCCAAAGGTTCCTCTTGCCGAGCCAACGGTTCCTCCTCCGTAAACGCGGAACCCGGGTTGCTCAAGCTTCGATTCACTCTTCTCTCGATCTCAATCTCAATCTTGAGCAAGGAACAGAAAGTTAGGACTTCCAGAGCGTAGACATGTGTGTATACATACCTTTACAAGCTTCTTGTGGTCCTTCAGCACACCCAACCTCTGTTGTGAATTCTTCAAACCCGAGTCTGCACCGCATTCATAATCAGTCTAAAGAAATAGTGGAGGACACCGACCTTGAGAGCACTTATGATGTGGTCCAGTGAAGTGGCCTTTTTTGACTCCTGTTTGCAGATTTCATTTGCCTCCGAGGATGTCAAACGTATGAACTCTGCAAGGCCAGCTAGCGAGGCTCGTCAGCAGAAACTCCAAACATACAAAATACAAATGGTATACACACCGACACAGAATTAAACGACCAGATACCGTGTGTTCTTCGTGCAGGATATACACAACGTCTTACGTATCATGAGTGTCCACTCTCCTGTATTTCTTTCGTATACTGACGTGACCTTTTGCTTATCCACAGGGAAGCACCTGCGGACTTAGAGGGCGAAGAGTAGCACCTACAGGCCGACTCATTTCCTGTCTGTACACTTCCCCCGATCGTACGAACTAATAGCTATCAGAGATGAGGGTACGTCACGGGTTGGAGAGGCTGGGACGAGAGCGTATTTCTTGTGTAACGTTACAGCCGGTTTGTGAGTAGGCGCTTTGCTTTACAAAATGCATGCAATTCACCGCCATCAGGAGCTTCACTAGCAACAAGCAGGCTATAAACATTCTAGTACCAATGAGTACAGGAAGAATCGATTCACTCATAGTATGAGTGAAGGTACCTCGTTTTATTGTCAGAGGTGTTGCATTGTGGAAGTAAACAAGAAGAGGCTAGCCTCTGCTTCCGCGTCATCAGCAGCTTCATCTGCCTCCATGATTTTGAGCATCGGGTTGGTTCTCGCATCTTCCGCCATTATTTTCTTGTGGATAAGCTGGCTTCAGTAGTCACAGGAGGAGTCGTGGGCACCTGACAGGCTTCTAGCGACGCTAGAAGCCCGTCAGTCACAGTCACGTCTCATGTGCGTTACTGTGACTGATGGGATTCTAGCGTCGCTAGAAGCCCATCAGGCGCCCACGACTCCTCCTTAGTCACGGCTACCTTCTGTGTTCAGGAATCCTGCGCTAAAATTTATTGAGAATAATGTTAAATGTATTTAACTACTTGTAATGGAAAATAGAAGGCCTAACTAAATCTTATAAGCAGAAAATAAGGTTTTACGAAATGACAGCATCTCTGAGGGACGACGCAAGCTCATCCTCCATCTCAAGAACCTTTGTTTTGTTTTTATTTGAAAGGCTTGTCGCATCCATGAGATGCCTTATGGCTGGAATAGAGTTGGTTAAGACTGATGCAGAAGTATGGGTGAGGAACTGCTTCGATTCGTCGTCCCGAAGCTATCCCCGCCCCCAAGTTACATCCCAGACAAACTTACATGTATTCGGCACAACCTAAGCTCTCGCCGATTGAAGTCCGCCAGAAAGGCCCAGCATTTGACGAAGAATACGATTGGCTATCGTCCTTTGATGCTGTCGAAGCTGCAAGCGGCGTCGTCGACGACGATGTGATCGTCAACAACACAACTTGCAGCTCATACCAGCATCAGAGGCCTTAGCCAATCCTTCCAGTCAACGTCGGGCCTGTATTCAGCGTGTACAAAAGGTGAGAGGCCAGGCCAGCATCGTTGAAGCTGGGGCCATCGGTTGTAGATCGTGGTGAGATCGGGGGCCATCTAGTCGAGGCAGTTGCGCGTCAACGTCGTCAACGTTGCCATGCTTGCCAACTTATGTGTCGGCAAGCATGTCAACGACGGTAGATGGTGCGTACTGCGGTGGTGGGGACTGTGATGGTGTGAGTCTAACCATGGTTTTTGAGGCCGAAGCCTATATAAGGGTTGGTAGACGCCGTTCTCACGCGAACGTGACTTCAGACTCAGCCATGTGTAATCCAATATACCGTGTAACATATACGAGCACCGCACTAGTGTGAGCGGTAGCTGAGAAACGAACATCTTTTGCAGTGTTATATTATACAATGAAACGGATACTGATGAAAACTGTGTTCCTTTACGTGATACAAGGGCCTGAAGTGCGTGGGCAGTTATATCAAGGCGTACAAGTTATACCAGGCGTCTGAATGACCCATCTCTTCAGTCCTGAAGATGCAGAAGCTCTTTTACGTACTCAAAGAAGAGCGCGAGAAGCAGGGACTCGCAAGCACTGAAGTCTTCTTTTCTTTGCTTTTCATCTTTCCCTCATGGTACTTGTTCGCTATCGGTCTCTCGCCAATATTTAGCTGTAGATGGATTTTACCACCGTAACTAGACTTGCATCTAAGCTGTAATACTCTGCAGCTGAACATACTGGCATGTCTGGATTAACACACGTCATCCTCAAGTTGGTTTAAGTTACAAAAAAGACTCCCTCAGTTCTTCCATTGTAGAGAAGAGATCGCATCCCTCTTTCCACCTCTGATCTCCATCCCCATACTTCTCAACCTGTTTATGGTGCCCTTGCTCTATCCAATGAAACAAGCCACCGGTGGAGTAAAACACGAAGGACCTCCTTGTCTCCCCCTCCTTCAAGGCTGCGTTTTTGTGGCTAATTCCAGCGGATGGGAAGAATACAACATCACCGTGACGAAGCTCCAGTGCAACCTTAGCTTCCTTCAGCATAAGCTGAGCGGAAGTTCTATAGTTGAACCTCCCGAATATCCCAACTGCACAAACTCCAAATACAAGGTTCTTGAGGTCCTTGTGCCAGTCACAGACAGTATTGGTGCCATAGTTGAAGGAGTAGGCAGCGAACTGTAAGTCTGGGAAGTGTTGAGAGAGAAGTCCGTCAACCATGAGCAGTTGAAGCTGGGACAGAGAGTAGAGCTGGGCAAGTTTGGGGAACCAGATTCTGAAGCAGTCTATCTAACGAAGGGGGGATCAACTCATGCATTTCAGATAAAAGACACAAACGGACCTGCGATGTGATCAACGTACGCTGTCACAAAAGGATCCTTACAGAACTGTATAATGCAGTCCTCAACCTTCTCATTGAAAGTCTTGGTACTGGGATGCTTCCCATCCATCAAACGTTAGCGTACAGGCAGATTTTAGAGGGGTTAAAGAACGAAACGAACCGTTTGCCCTCCACCAACAGACGTACCAAAAGAAAAGCAAGGAAATGCACCTCGAGTATGGTTCATAACGGCCTTGTTGGCCTTCCCGTATCCCTTTTCGAACTCTTCCATGGCAGACTCCACATTATCTACGACGGCTATCCAGCTGAAGTGCTTCCCGCCAACGACTGCTTCCCAATCATCTCCCGGAATTTTGCACTTAACAACGTAGACCTGCCCTTCTTTAGATCTGACAACCTGTGCCTGACTAATCAAATGTGAGTTTTAAGCATGCTTTCTAACTTATTCTTCACCCCACTCACCTTAAGATATTTTCTATGTATGTCCCACCTTCCTTCTCGACGAATGTTTTCAGTTCTTCGCTGCACTCTGTGCCCAGGTTGGGATTTCTGCCCAGTGGAGCTTGCTGATTGTATGAGTCTGGGATTTCTTTAACGTTGTATCCAATCCAAGCTGGATCTGTGTGAGGAAGACACCGCACGGTGTCCAGAGAGCATCGGACCTCTGCACCTTCAATTTGCGACTCTCTTGAGCGTGGAGTAAGCTGGTCACGCTGAACTAGCCGAGCTGCCTGCTTTCGAGCGTTCTCGAACTCTGTTGTAGGCTTCTGCTGAGGCTCTGGACCATTTATTCGAAAGTTTTTGATGCTTGATAAATAGGTCAGTCTATGAATGACCCCAGGTCACATGAAGGGCTTGAAGGACAAAATACCTATGGCCCGGAATGTGTTGGTTAAACTCCAACACCTCAAGTCCCACAGGAAGTCTCAGAGTAGGATTACTTTCTGCAAAGGATGTGTCCTTGAAATGCAACGTTAAGGCTTTAGCAAAATGAAAGAAATTCGAGGTTGTGCTCACTGGACCCCATGGTTCGTACTGATTTCCTGTAATTCTATTGTAGGCAGAATTCATCTCTTTAGAGCTATTTCCTGCTTCTTCTCTTAGCTTTATTTGGTTAATGGATGTTGAGATCCCTGAGACGAAAGGTCAACATGGGTCACGTGCGACTGACGGGCTTTTAGCCACACTAAAAGCCTGTCAGTCACAGTCACATCCCGCGTGCGTTACAGTGACTGACGGGCTTTTAGCGTGGCTAAAAGCCCGTCAGTCGCACGTGACCCATTCAGCATGTCAGGCTCAGCGGCTGTGTGCACGAGAATAGATAGAAGAGTCTTCCAGCACAGAAGAGAATTAAATACTGTGTGATTAATAGCGCTAAGTTTCTCTGGCTACTCCAGTGGCATTCCGGACTTCTGATGAATCCGCCCATGCACCTGCGTTTAAGCACTTGAGGAAGTTTCCGGGTCTGTCCAGTGTATTAGGAACGATTTAAAGTCTCCTCGTGTACAAAGAAGCCGGATGGCTGAGACGTCCTTGCCACGGCACATGAGGCGCCTTACACGACCTTTCAACTCTTATCGACCACTGCGAGAAGAGCTTGCTTGAAATTAAACCCATTCGTCCGCCGACTTCTGTGCAGGAAAGCTCCCCTCAAGCAGTTTATTACCCTTATCTATCCCATCGCGACTCCTTGCTCCCTCTGTCGTCTACCTACCCCCCTTCAACATGGGAAAAGTTACCCTCCCCACTCAGACAAAACAAAAACCCCCTAAAAGGGACAAGAAAGGTTCGCGGGCCTTCCCTGCCAAAAAATCTTCACCATCCGCAATTCGTGTGCATGCACCGGGCGCATTAATTAGGTTTTGGAAAGAGTTAAGCCTAAGTTTTACTGAAATTTAACACGCGAACTTACTCACCGCATCAGATGGATCGTTCCTGTCCCCGTCCGTCCGTGTCCTTCATGATTTTTTTTCCAGAACAGTCTTCTCACTTTCGTATCTTCCCGCAGTGCTAATCGACACAATACCCGTAGCTTTCTGCACCGGTTCTTCTGTAGCCTCCACCTGTCTCTGAAATGTACCGTTATTAACCCAATTTGTTAAACACGTGTCTGAAATGCATCGTTCTTAAACCAATTTGTCAAATACCTTGATAGAATGACCGCTCAACAAATTTCTACATCTCATCTCCCCAGTTCCTCCATTTTGCTACCATTTTCTCACATTGAGTTGTACGTAGTTGAGTGAAGCGTCAAATACATAACATTTATAGGTACAATTTAATAAATTTTACGCAAGGAGTTCTCTACGTGGAATGAGATGAGGAGTAAATCCCTTTTTCTTATGGCTGTGGACTACCAGCTCATTGCGGCACCGTATCATCTCATCAAGAAAGAAGTTGTACCTGTCCACCCGCATCTCCCATACAATGGCCTGGTACCCTCCAAACCATACATTTGTCTGCTCAGCAGCTGATGAGTTGAACCTCCACCTCCCATCTTCTGTAGTCAAATCTGGCCAGGCTGCTGGATTGCAATTTTGCGAACAGAAGGTGTCTCCTTCCTTATGCTTGTTCTTGAAGTGGAATACGTCAACTGGAAGTTGTCAGAACTTGAACTTTTACCTTTTCTTTATTTTTCCTTTTCCTTTTCCTTTTCTTTTAATCACTTCCCACACTCCCTTCATATAACCTTCATTTGTTCCATTCCCACTCATTATGTAATGTTAGGTAATATAGTCTCACGGTTGTTGCTATATAAGGTCTCAGGAATCGCATGAACTCCTTGTTCTGCTTTTCCTCTTACCTCCGCGACGACCTAGGTGAGACTCGTCCCCCTTGTATTAGTCTAAGTCTTGTATTAATCCTCTTACCTCCGCGATGACCTAGCCTGAGTAAACGTATCCCGAGTCTACGCTTGAGTATAGTACGTCCCAGACGACCGTCAGCCGAGGCCTGCCCAGTCCGAGTCGTCTCCCGGACTCCCGCCTAACATAAAAGCAGAACCCCACCCAGGCTCATCCCCAGCGTACGTCGTCGCTGTCGACTCGCCTTCACTCGGTCTAGAGGAGCGCTCCCCTCGACAGACTTGACGTGTAGAACCCCTAAACGACAAACCCTCAACCCTGCCTGGATGTTCTCGGATGTTCGTGTATTACGTAAACCCACACCCGACCTTTCCCGACCCTGGCTCTCCGCCTCTCCCTCTGGTGGAGGAACCATCTGACCTGGATGTGGGTAACACACCGTGTACAGTCCTTGATGTCGTTGTCGATTGTGCTCTCGGCCACCTCCTTCCGTCTGGTCATCAAATTCGCCGACGAACCTGTCCTTCGCCAGCGTAACGTTCATCCGGACAACCAGCCCCTCCCAGTTCCCCCCCCGGTCTAGTCAACATAGATCTTACCGAGGAACAACAGCGGGCTCTCCCTCATTCGTCGCGCTACGACACCGAACGACAGTCGTACGTAGCCGACGATAGAAACCACATCACCCATAACCTCTGGTGGAGTGACATTAGACACACCTGGTACTCAACTGACCCATCAGGCGAAAGAACTCGGTGGGCGCCTCGAACCCCTTGCGCCCCAGCATCCCCTACCGTTTCGACATTGGCGGTCGTCCTTCCCAGCGAACCAGGAGGATACCGAACGCCCCGCAGAGACTCGTCACCGCCGACACCCCCTGAACGCCTAACGCACACGCCCGTACCAGTGATGTCAGAAGGCTTTACCCAAAGGCAGCAACAGGAAATTGCAGCGATCGTAGCGGCTGCCTTTACCCGCGCCGCAACGAATGCCCCTGCAGCCCAAGCCCCAGCTCCCTCGATTGACGTCGCTCGGCCACGCGAATTTGCTGGCGGCGATGACTACCTCGACTTCAAGCATGAAGTCCTTCTCTTTGTCTCGGCAAACCCCACGAAGTACCCCTCGTCGTCGAGCAAAATCTATGTCGCCCTCTCCTACCTCAAGGGTGGCAACGCGTCGACGTGGGCTCAAAACTACGTCCAGGAATTCACAACGGGTGGCGTCATGAGCTTCACGGATGACTGGACCAAGTTTCAGGAATGACTGGATGCTTCCTTCGATGACCCGAACAGGAAGGAGAAGGCGTTGAAGAAGTTCCGAGACAAGGTCCAGAAGGACCTCTCTGCCAACGAGTTCTTCCAGGATCTCGACGTGATCATCAAGGCAGTGGAGCTGAAGGATGATAGCGTCATTTGCGACCACCTGAAGCGCGCAATGAACATCGAGGTGGTCCGCGGGGTGTTGAGGTCGATGCCAGTACCGACGACGTATGAGGCATGGAAGAAGAAAGCCATCGAAATCGACCGGGGCGAACAACAGATTCGCGCGATCCAACGAGGTAGAACGTTACCATTCACGCCCCGCCCGACACCCCAACAAGCGCCCCCCACGCGCCGACAGGTGGTGGCCCCGCACATCGACAAACGCGACGCGACTGGAATCACCTTCGGAGGTGCTGGCCAGCTGATGGACGTTTCGATGAACGAGGCGCAACGCCGATGCGCGTGCTGGATCTGCGGCGGTTTGGGCCACTTTAAGGACAAGTGCCCGCAGGCGAAACCGATCATCCAGCGTATGCTGGAACTGATGGCACCAGGTGAACGTCGCGTCCTCGCCAATGAGCTCGGAGCGATGAAGGAATCGGCATTTGAGGAAGTCGTAGACACTCGAAGGTCGACGGTGGAAGAATACGTTGAGGAGGGAGAGAACGACGAAGAGGTTGTCGACTCGCAGGGTTTTGCGAGTGGTCAGGCGTAGCCATCGGGGCGACTGACCGAGAAGAACAAGGGACTTCAAATCCGGACTCGTTAAAATATAACCAACCATCTGTACAATACGTAGATGCAAACGACGTCGATGGTTTTCCCGAGTACGAAGCCCCCACCGGTGTGAAAGGAAGTGAAGAGTATGAGCAGCTGTTCATGAGAGGGACTGGCGGACGCCAGCTGGACCTTCTCCTGAACGTCGGGCACAGCGTGGAAGGTGAAGTGAGGGAGGTGGATGCACACGCGCTCGTAGATTCGGGATGTACGGGATCGTGCATTGACATGAGATTCGTCGAACGGTATGGGCTAGAGACGAAGCGTTATATCCAACCCCTTGCGGTACTCAATGCCGACGGCACACACAACGAAGCCAGGTTGATCGAGGAATATGTTGACATTGAACTTACAATCGGTCACCATAAGGAACGGATCGTCCTGGCAGTAACCTCACTGGCGTCATCCAACATCTTCCTGGGGTACGACTGGCTTCGACGGCACAACCCAGAGGTCGACTGGAAGATGGGTACACTCGACTTTACTCGCTGCCCGAGCGAATGTGCAATCGAAAGGGAGCCAGTGGAGGACCTAGGTGAAGTGAAGGAGGTGGTGGAGCAGATGAGGAGGGTGAGTGGGATGCGAATGGACAAGGCGTCCTGGCCCGCATACCTCAACGATTACACCGACGTCTTCTCGGAGAAGGGATTCGAGAAACTGCCGGAACACCGCCCATGGGACCATGTCATCGACTTGAAACCCGACTTCAAACCTAGCGACTGCAAGATCTATCCACTGACACCAACGGAGCAGGAGTCGCTGAAGGATTTCCTCGAGGAGAACTTGAAGTCTGGTCGTATACGCAGGTCAATATCCCCAATGGCCTCGCCTTTCTTTTTTATCAAGAAAGCCGACAAGTCCCTACGCCCGATCCAGGACTACCGAAAGCTTAATGACGGTACAGTCAAGAACAAGTATCCCCTTCCCCTCATCGACGAACTCATCGACAAGGTCAAGAAAGCGAAATACATCACTAAGCTTGACCTTCGCTGGGGGTACTACAACATCCGGATCTGCGAAGGCGACGAGTGGAAGGCAGCGTTCCGCACAAACATGGGTCTCTTCGAACTGACAGTAATGTTCTTCAGTCTCTGCAACGCCCTGGCAACGTTCCAGGCTTTTGTCAATCACATCTTCAAGGACCTGATTTACGCTAACCTGATCATTGTATACCTCGACGACATATTGATCCTCTCGGAAACCATCGAGGAACATATAGACACGTCGAGGCGCGTCCTCCAGATCCTTCAAGAGAATGGCCTATACCTGAAACCGGAGAAGTGTGAGTTTGATGCCAAGGTCGTCAAATACCTCGGTCACATCATCGGCAACGGTGAGATCAAAGCCGACCCGGCGAAGACGGAGGCGATTGCGAACTGGCCTATCCCGCAAAACCTCAAGGAGCTACAACAGTTCCTTGGTATGGGAAACTGGCTGAGACGGTTTATTAAGGACTACAGCAAGGTGGTCCGACCGTTAACGTCGTTAACAGGCAAGAAGGACTGGGCATGGGAGACCGAACAGCAGGAAGCATTCGAGGAGCTGAGATGACGTCTCTGCTCACCTCCAGTCCTTGCGATCGCCAATGATGAGGGCCCTTTCCGCGTAGAGGCGGACTCGTCGAACTACGCACTCGGAGGTGTGCTGTTGCAGAAGCAAGAAGGGAAGTGGAGGGTGATCGCCTACCGATCGGAAGCGCTCCTGCCGGCGGAACGAAACTATGAAATCTATGACAAGGAGATGCTTGCCATCATTTCGGCGCTCAAGGAGTGGCGACAATACCTCCTTGGCGCCCGACACAAGATCGAGATCTGGTCCGACCATGCCAACCTGACCTACTTCAAGTCGGCACAGAAGCTGAGCTACCGACAAGCTCGCTGGCGAACCGAACTCGAAGAATTTGACTTCCACCTCGAACACAAACCGGGGAAGACGATGGGCAAGGCTGACCTGCTGTCGCGCAAAACGGGTTATGATCAGGGCAAGGGTGACAACGATGATGTTGTATTCATCAAGGAGAAATGGCTGAACCGTGGAGTGGTGAGGACGTCACGTGATGAAGTGTTGGAACGAGTGGGTGAAGCGCAGAGAGCACAGGACGAGTCAGAGAGGCCGACAAACATGGTGAAAGTCGACGGGTTGTGGCAGATGAAAGGCAAGGTGTATGTACCGTCGACGATGAAGGAAGCGGTATTGCGGGAGTGCCACGACTCGACCCTGGCAGGACATCCTGGATCGTCGAAGACGGTCGAACTGGTACGTCGAGACTTCTGGTGGGCGTCGATGTTCTCCGATGTCCGAACATACGTCCGAGGATGCGACCGTTGCCAACGGACGAAAGCCTTAAGAACGTCGAGGTCGAGACCGCTTCATCCAAACGCGATCCCTGAAGGTCCCTGGGAGATCGTCACGGTTGACCTAATCGGAGAGCTCCCGGACTCTAAGGGACACAATGCGATCTGCGTCTTTGTGGACAGATTCTCGAAACAGATGCATGCAATCCCGACGACGACGAAACTGTCAGCGGAAGGCATGGCTCAGTTGTACCGCGACCACGTCTTCCGCCTCCATGGCTTACCAAAGAAGATCATCCACGACCGAGGCACACAGTTCGATGCGTCGATGATGAAGGAGCTGTACAAACTCCTACACATCGAAGGCAACCCGTCAACGGCGTACCACCCGCAAACGGACGGTCAAACGGAATGCGTCAACCAAGAGCTCGAACAGTACCTCCGGCTCTTCGTCGATCATCGGCAATCGGATTGGAAGGACTGGCTCCCCCTCGCAGAGTTCACCTACAACAACCGTGAACATTCAGCGACAAAGATGTCACCCTTCTATGCAAACACCGGACGTCACCCTATGAGCTTCGACACCGTACAAACTTCCTCTGCCAATATGTCAGCGGAAGAATTCACGAAGCACATCAAGGAGACTCATCGCATGGCGAAGGACAATCTGGTTAAGGCGGCTGAGGACATGAAACGCTATCATGACCGGACGGCAGGAGCATCAGTGGAGTACAAGGCAGGAGACAAGGTTTTCCTCGATGGGCGAAACATCAGTACAGATTCGCCCACGAAGAAACTTGCCGACAAATGGTATGGCCCCTTCGACATCGTTGACAAGATTGGAGCGAGCGCGTACAAGCTCAAACTCCCAAAGCGATGGAAGAAGGTCCACCCCGTCTTCAACGAGGCACTACTCAAACCTGCCATCGAACCGACCTTCGAAAGCTAGAAACAGCCGCCACCGCCTCCACCGGAAATCGACGACGACGAGGAAGAGTACGAGGTCGAGGAGGTCATTGACTCACGGCTGCACCGAGGTAAACTACAATACCTCGTCAAGTGGGTCGGGTACAACGAACCGACCTGGCAACCAGAGAAGGACTTTGGCGAGAACGCAAAGGAGGCGATCGCTGAGTTTTACCTCAAACACCCCGGTGCTCCTTGTAAACTCGACATCCCTCGCTCACGACTCCGTCCGCTCTTTGTCGACACCGAGCCAGACGACTGCGATCTTGGTTGGTCGGGATGCCCAACCTTGAAGGGGGGGTAATGTCAGAACTTGAACTTTTACCTTTTCTTTATTTTTCCTTTTCCTTTTCCTTTTCTTTTAATCACTTCCCACACTCCCTTCATATAACCTTCATTCGTTCCATTCCCACTCATTATGTAATGTTAGGTAATATAGTCTCACGGTTGTTGCTATATAAGGTCTCAGGAATCGCATGAACTCCTTGTTCTGCTTTTCCTCTTACCTCCGCGACGACCTAGGTGAGACTCGTCCCCCTTGTATTAGTCTAAGTCTTGTATTAATCCTCTTACCTCTGCGACGACCTAGCCTGAGTAAACGTATCCCGAGTCTACGCTCGAGTATAGTACATCCCAGACGACAGTCAGCCGAGGCCTGCCCAGTCCGAGTCGTCTCCCGGGCTCCCGCCTAACAGAAGTCCACAGTTTTCAAAGTACTCCTGGTCTCCTTGAGCTCGAATATGCTGCAGTACCTTGCAGTTTGAGTCGAAGAAAAGATACTGTGGAAGGGACTTTTTTGTAGGGAAGAGGCCCTTCCAGAAAAGCTAGTTTGTAATGTATAAGTGTTCTTATCTTAGCATCTGAAGTAACGGGACATACCCTGACTCCGTTTGGAGCTTCAGAACCAAAAAATGTCGCTCGTCCCAGAATAACCCCACAGCATGAAATACAAAGCTCCTCGTTGTGAGTTCGACGCCTACCAAAGGCAGCTTGAATCTTTCGGTTGCCTTCTTCAGGCTTTCCATCACAATCAGGCTGTCTTCCTGTGAGCTCCACATCCTGCACATCCACTCCATTGCTTGATTGCAGTCCCTCAAGGACTCCATCTATACCTGGTCCTTCAAGCCCTTCTTGGGACACCTGCCCTGATGTGTCGGGAAGTGAGTTATGCGTCTGCGTTACTTTTGCATGTTGGAGCCGCTCCTTGAGCTGGAACATAGCCTTATTTCGTTCAATGTGGTTCTGTTCAAGCATGGAGTGCTCTGGTAGGTCACATGTGAGGGACCCGGGTGCGCATTTCTGACTGCAGGTCACTATGGCACAGATAGCGCTCAAGTTGAAATGAGCCATGCAGAACCGATCCCTCTGCAACAATAGGGGATCCTTGCAATCCCGTACTGCACAGCAAGGGTGGCCCAAGGTAACTCCATCGGTGACAGTCGCACGTACAGCCTCTGACAAATCATTCAGTTGCTTCTGAAGTATGTGAGGATGTAATAGACTCACGTATCTCTCCTGTTGGGCTGTATGTAAACCATGTGCACTGCGTGCAGGAGTGACTCCACTGCTTCTGGCCTGGGCCAGCCATCCTTGAGTTCCGCTCCTCCAGAGCAGGACGAATGCGCTCAGCTTGACTTGCCACATCATGACAAAGCTCCAAGGCTCTCTGGCGTTCGTAGTGGTCGGTCAGGAGTGCATTCAAAAAGAATGCATCCCAAACTAACTCAGGTGTCATACTCAGTGGGAAAGGCCAAGATTTACTCCTTTTAAATGCCTCTAAGAAGCCCACCCTTTCTGTCTGTAAGTTGTACAACTGAGCTAGATTTGTTGCAGACGCCCTAAACATACCATGAGCTACAGTCAAAGCAATTAAAGGCCTGCTAACATACCATGTTAGAACCATTGCATCTGCTTGCTCCTCACACAAATTTCTATCGAAGAAATAATGCTTCCCGGCCTGGATAGACTGAGGGATCATGGTATAGTATGTTTGCATGCTAGCATTGTCATGGATGAAGTTATTATGGTAATATTGAGTGTGGCAGTCTGAAGGACTCCGTGAGTCACTAGATTAGTTATATTAGAAGAACACATACTTCTGCAGTACAGTGAGGTTGCCCATGCTGGCAAAGCACCCTTATCTCTTGAGAAGTATACAGCTTGATGCGTTCTGGGCTCCTTAAGCTCAGGAGGCTGGGTTTTAGAACCTTCTATGGTTGTCATGCACTTGGAGCTGAGGCAAACAAGAGTTGGAGGATAGAAGTCTTTGTATCCTTTAATGGGCCTTAGTAACTAGACAGATAGGAGCAAGGTAATCTCACCTATCTCATGCCTCACTCCATATGCAAGGAAGAGGTCGATGCAATCTTCAGCTTCGTAGTGCTGATCTTCAGACTCCCATACGCATTTGGCTAATGCTGACCAGCATAGCTCACAAACAGAATCTGTTATCCCGACTGAGTCGCACAGGAAACTGTGTATAGATCGAGGAAGAGCTTCGGGAGGGCCAGTAGCCTGAATAGGACAGTTTAGCTTGATGCGTAATTTAAGGTGCAGAGACAAGTGGTAGAATGTAGTGAGTTGCTGCAATGTAATGCTCTTGATCAGAAGAGGGGATGTGGTCAAACATGCAACCAGTGAAGTCAAGTCCATCATGGTGTGGAATATAGATGGTTGATTTTTAACGAGGCAGACACAGTAACGATCATGATGGGATCGACAGTGATCGGCAGATCATCATACTATTAAAGGTAGATTACAAACATGAGCGGCCATCAATTAGCCAATAGGGACCCTGACTCCAGCCGAACGGTTACGCGAGCTCCATGGAGCGTGTTCCCCACGCCGGGGACATCCATCCTTTTGCACAACTTGCCATCACGAATCCGCGATGGCTCTGGAAGAGAAACAAAAGTCAGAATTCACGCCAGACAATGTCGCTAACTCTGAACGTCTATTCGACGTCAAACTCTCACCTGATGCAAAGCAGCTACTTTATCATGTAAAGCCTTTGTACAAGTCTGGTGAACATAGTACGTGCGCCATCTGGCTAGGCGATGTAGGCTCTGCGGGAAGCGCAAGGCAGTTCACTTCGGGCCTCTTCAATGACTACTCTGCTCGTTTCCATCCGGACGGCAAGAGACTCGTCTTTCTATCTGACCGACACAAAGCTGGCGGACCAGCCCAGCTCTATTCAATAAGCCTACACGGAGGCGAGGCGTCTCCACTCTTTGGCAAGGAGAACAAGCGGGGGGTGTCTGAGTTCGAGGTGTCACCTGATGGACGGTACATCGCGTTCTCGAGTGCAAGCGAACCAACGCCGGAAGACGAACGCCGTGAAAAAGAGAAAGACGATCCCCAGGTCTTCGGTGATAAACGTAGCCTCGAACACCTGAGGCTGTATAACTTCGCAACTGGCGATGTACGCACTCTCGATGCAACGAGGGGCAGCCATGTCTATCACTTCGCTTGGACCCCCGATAGCAAGTCTCTCATTTTTCTAACGAGAAGTCACTCCGCGCTAGAATTCAGCGCGGAAAAAAACGATCTCCAGAGGATCTCAATCTCAGTCGGAGCCCAGCCTGGGGTCATAGGTAGCTATCCGCATTCGCCATCCGGGCTATGTCCACTATCTTCCGGAGAGATAGTTGATATACAGTGCTACGAGCCTGCACGCATGTCTGATTCGAAGTCTATCTTCGTTCACTCTGCGCACGACTTTAGCAAGTCAACACGGCTGTATGGCGAATCTGACGATGCAGTGCGCATTGTGGATCTATTGAACAACGGTCTTGTCACTGTAGAGGTCGCGAAGGGGTTGGACTCTCGCATAATCGTTCTTGACACGAGGAAGGGTACTGGCTCGCTGTTTTACCAGACGGAGAATGAGGACGTCGAAAGAGGGTCATGGGATGCGCGAAAACGTACGGATGGGACTTTCATTCTAGTAGCGATCAAGAGCTCGGCGGTGCGTCAAGAACCACCTAACGTATGGACAGGGACTACAAACAGTCTTTCCGAGGCATGCAAACTTGACACAAATGTGTCTTCGCATCTACAATGGATGAAAGATGTATCAGCTATGCACACTGAACCGTTTATCTGGAACGGAAAAGACGGGACGAAGCTCGATGGCATCGTCGTCTTCCCTCCTCGCGACCAGAGTCAGGAGCCACCCAGAGCTCTCCCTACAGTCATACTTGTTCACGGTGGTGAGTTAGTCAGACCATCGCTTTCGAAGACGGTGTTCACTCTGACTGCATCTCGCTATCTCAGGACCATATTCGTCAGTCATTCTAAAAGATGTTTGCGACTGACCATGAGCTGATAATAATAAAACAGGCGTGTTACTTTGGGATTTGTCCCTTCATATAGCAGTTGGGATTTCTTGCTAGCTGCGCATGGCTATCTGGTCATTTCTCCGAATTATCGCGGAGGTAAATGATAAACTTCCGAGAAAACGGCATATAAAGTTTCTTACTCGTCGTGCACCTTTCCTAGGTCAAGGGCATGGTTCTGAATTTGCTCGTGCCGCGCACGCAGGCATGGGCACGCTTGACTGGACTGATTGCGAAAGCATGCTCGATGCGGCCGTTGAACGCGGGCTCGCGGATCCTTCTCGCTTGGGGATCGGCGGATGGAGTCAGGGCGGGTTCATGACTGCGTGGGGTGTCGCAACAACGAAGAACCGCTTCAACGCGGGCGTCATGGGCGCGGGAGTGAGTGACTGGGGTGCGATAACAGCTGAGTCTGATCTGCCGGAGATGGAGGTGCGTTAGGTGTCTCCTATAACAGCACAATCGATGCAAGCATGAGTTGTGTTCATCGTAATGTTTAATCACCTAGGCTGACCTAGGAGGATGCGCACCATGGGATACAGCAGATCCGAGCCAGCGCACTGACATGCGCGGGAGTCCAATTGGACACGTTGCAGGCATCGAGACCGCCGTGCTTATTCTTCATGGAGAGAAGGACGCGCGTGTGCCTGCGACACAAGGAATCTCGTTCTTTCGCGGCTTGCGACGCCGCTCAAAGCACCCCGAGCGCGCACAGCTTGTTATCTATCCCCGTGAGCCTCACAGGTGCGTTTCTTCTTTAGATTTTTACAATCCTCCCGAGGTGAATATGTTGATCGAGTTCTGGCACTCCAGCTTTACGGAGAAGAATCATGCAAAGGACGTGATGAAGCGTGTCATTGAGCATTTTGACTCTTGGCTTTGATCATGACCGTGACGTAGGATGAAAGAAGTAACTTCTGACTTGTGAGAGGTAATTTGATTATGGTTCACTGTTTACTTAGTTCACAGAAAAATGGGAGCGAAGTCTCTTAGTTATATTCTCCCGAAATATTCACCAAGGACAAGTAAGCCGAGTTTTCTGGCGAGGAACCTGGAAAAGGTCTTGTAGAATAGAATTCATGTGTAAGTGAATGTACGGCTCGAGTCCGTTCTGAATAACCTGAAAGAGTTTCATGAGTCAGTTCAACTTCCACGAAGAGTGCCCCGTCTGAAACGAAGTAGTTGCATAGCAGATTGAGGAAATCAAACTAAGGGAACTCACTACCGATTCAGGTTCTGGCTTCAAAGTGCATCGGAGGCTGAAAACCACAAGGAGAATTTTCTTGTTGCATTTGCACCCTCAGTTTGTTTTTGAGGTGCTATGTCTGGCTTTGCTAAATGTGAGCCCCGAGTCTGTGATTGTGAACGCCGAACGATGCCTTTCGCTTATTGACTACCCAGAACTGCAATTTAAACTGGTCATTGTCGGCCGAGTTCGGCGCCACAAACAACGCGTCAACAATTTGAGCGCCGCGGCTCAACTTCCTTACCGGGCATTTGCACAGCTCAGCTCATCGTTCAAGCAAGCTGCTGCTGCAACTGGAAGATATGTTCAGGATATCAGGTGATTATAGTTCTCGATAGGCATATATACAAGGAAAATAGGGGAACATTGAATTGATCTGCATGGAAGTTTTAGAGCTTCGTGTAAATATCTTTCGAGCCTTCTCCCCGGCACTGACAGTAACAAGTTAACAACCGACGATGTCTGTTCTTTGCATTACGTGCATTCTTGGTCGGTAAAAGGGCTTCGTTTGGCATCGTCTGACTCTGAATTGGGACTCAATGAACCCCGAAAGGGAGACTCAAATTCAAATCGAGAAGACAATCCGTGTGACGACATGCCAGATAGCTCGAGATTAGCTCACCCATCCTTCCCTTTGCCAGTAAATCAGCCTGAAACGAGGTCAATTACAGCTTCGATCCATTTTTTCTCTGTGTTCTGGTGTCGCCTTGCTCCAAAGGAGATTCCGAGCTCCTTGACAACCCTTGGAGGACTATGCACTCCTGTGCTTTATAGGACTTCTAAACACGTAAATCTTGGGGAACACAAGGGCGTTGGAACCGTATAAAAAGGTGCAGTAAGGACAAGCTTTGCCAACCAAACTCGAGTTATCACACTCTTGCCTCACAGGACAACAAGCAAGCCAATCTAGCCTACTCAACAGCCAGCCTTCATCAATATGTGTGGACCTTGCCGGTAAGTCCTCCGACTCACATACAAGACCTCCCATGCAGATCGAACACTTATGGTCATTTACTTTGTAGCTATTACGACAAGTACAAGTGTGGTGTACGCTTTCAGGATATTGGACGCATTGATGGAGAACTAACGTGTTTTTCTGTCCTCATCTGCAGCACAAGATATACACCCACACGTCGGAGCTCGACTGCAATAGTGAAGAATGCACCGGAAGTGACGCACACAGGTACAAATGCAAGAAGGGCGCGAAGTGTGACCACAAATTTGTATGTATCCCACTCCACAACTTACCACCCACATTCAAATTTGAAACCGGAAAGGAACAAACATCGAATACCAGGAGAACAAGTTCCAGGAAGATTGCGGTGAGTGTAAGGCTACGAGGCAGTTTGAGCAGTGGCGCAAAGACGGCCATGGCAAGCGCAAGTAACTCGGAATAGCTATTTAAAGTGTGGTAGATATTAGAAAGACTGTAACGTGAGTAGTGGTCTATGACTTTGCTTGAGTGCGTGCGTGAACTGAGCAAACCGGTGCTCGCAAATTATGGCGAGTAAAGACGCAGAGGACTTGATGAGGCTATGACTCTGAAACTGTCTGGAGTGAGAAACATACGTCCTTTAGTATATCTGAGACTGTGTGTACTGCTCTGGATGCACACCTCACTACTGAAGTCGAAATACGCGGAGCTTGTCCTTGATTTATACTGGAGATGAGAATGGAGAACTTGAAGTGTCAGTTGACTCCTTCATCCGAAACGGCCACTCATGCTGGGGACCACACACACCACATTTATTGTACTCGTTGCAATAGCTACAGACAGAGCCTTTTGATCATCGGAGTATTCTTGCATCAAGGATGAAGGGACTTATGTGCAAATTCCACACATATCGATGAAAGAGTGGATGCTTACTCTGTTATCACAGATCCAAGTGTCATAAGCGACGCCCACTGCGGTCACGGACTCGTACGTTTCTCACTCCAGAACTTTGTTCCGCATATGCATGCCGACGTTTGAGAGTAGAGAAACCCTACTTCTGAGTATAGCGTGAAAGTGGATGGGAAATGCAATGAATGCGTCGCTACGGATCAGTCTGACGAGTTGAGGAGGGCGGCTGGTGGTGGCAGCAGCAGATCTAGACGCAGGTCATTTGGAGGATGTCGTGGGATGTGAAGTAGACGCCAGAAGGAATGTAATAAAAACAGTGACATAGATTTATCCCTTGACATGCGGGTGAAGAGGAAATTTGGTCTAACAGCGTGAAAAAAAAAATGACTGCCTGACCAAACTGAGCTCAACGAGCGCGGAGATTTTCGTTCGCATTGTAAGGAACGAAGAACGAATAACGTACCTCTGAATGGCAGAGATTCTGCTCACTCTGCCAGAGTCTTGTCTTGTAGTCCAGCTCTTCAAAATTCGGGCTCTTTCAATTTCGCGAGGCGACGTGGGATTGAAAGAGTTTCTCAAGTTCACCAGCAAATCTATTTTACAGTTATAGAGTCGCAAGCACGAGTCAAAGACAGCAGAGGGCTAGTCGAACGATTAGATGAACATGAGGCCAACGGTGGTCACAGCAGTCGCGCCGAGGACTGCGTAGCCTGATGCGTACGCGCCCTTGAGGGTAAGGACTACAGAAACAGAAGACAGCAGATATCAGAAACTATCGACCAAAGCAATCGAAGTCAGGGAAATGCAGGGCGGACTTACGTTTACCGCTGTCCCATGCGAGATGGCGGATACCGTTCCATGAGTGGAATGCGAACGGTGCAGCAAGGAGGGCTTTGCCGGCGTACTTTACGCCCTCCGGAAGCGTCGAGACAAGCTGCACGATGTCCGTGCTACTGAACGGCGCACCAACCAGAGGAAAGACTACATAAGAGATGGTGAAGCCGTACAGTACTGAGGTGTGTGTCGGAGCCGAGAGAGGATAGAGCCAGAATGTCAGTACATGTCTTTGAGCGGAATGTTTGTCAGAGGACGCACAGACGCTGAGAGCGACGCCCGTAACCCGATTCGCAATTGATGCGACCCAGGTAAGCTGCGGCTGATAGATGGTGAAGTGCGGGCTCGAGGGACGCTTGAGGCGTTGCGAGTTTAGGATATCGTTCGCCTTTGAGGCTGGCTGGAATTCAGTCTGTATTCCTCTGGATACCATGATAAGCGGGAGTCAGTCTTTCTTCGACATTAAGAAAAACGATGGCTACTCACCGCTTGAATACAACGTTTCGGAGGAGAGCTTGGTTCCGCACAGCTGCATACGATGTCAGTGTCTACGCCATGATTCATCGATGAATCCACTCACCGAGGCTAGATTGGAAGGTCGCACGCCTAAGGGCTGGTGCGAGACCGACGAAACGTGTGCTCATCATCGTGAACGGCGGCGGCGATGAGGGCGGTGAGGAAACTGATTTCTGGCGGCGATCGGGAATTCACGGACGACGAGCGAGAACCATGCGCCGCGTGATTGGTGCGACAATATTTCCTTCTGTAGCCAACCAGAGCAGACGCGTTTTTGCCAACCACTCACCGCATGCCGTCCTCGTCTGCAACACCGACGTCTTGAAAAACATTACGAGCACGACGTTTTACTCGACGCTCTTGACGGAGGTGCGCTATCATCTCTTGTTAAAAAATTTACGTGTTTCAATTCCAGGCGTCGCCGAGTCAATCTTCAGTGGCATTCCTTCAATCCTCCGGGTACGCCCACAGCCCTACGCTAGCCTTGCTATGTTCTCGAGCAATAGACTTCCCGCTCTCTTCTGCGCTTACTTCGATCCGGAGAGTACTGATGACCATGATGCAATTTGATAGACTGGCTTCATTATACCGCATCCGAGTTACTCACAGTGCTGTCTCAGCAAGGCACAATAGAGAGGAACACTCTTCTCGCAAGTTTTACCAGCGGCCCACCAGGCTTCCCAGTACCTCGAGCTCTGTACACGTACGGGAACACAATTCAGCGGGCTTCCGTATGCTGCGTGTGCGTCTGGATCTGAATCCAGGATCTCCCCTCGCTAAACCAAGTATGCATACCCATGCCGCAGTACCGACTGGGACGCCGTCATCATCTCCAAATCTTCTCCCAACAATTTGCGATTGTGGCGTCCAGCGCAGAAGTTGTCTCACTTCTTGCTATAGGCATAGGAAAAACATAATCAGCTCAGGGCGGCCGCGCAGGATCCACAGAATCACGAACGCGCGCCCACCCTCGGACGAGTCCTGCGCCGTCTGTCTTCCGCGTTAGCGAAGGACCCTTGGAACGTCGACGCGTCTAGATGGCGCTCTCTATGGCAGGACCGACTCCCGTTTCTCGCAGCGAGCATCAAGGACGCGGGCGCGGGCGATGAAACGGCGAGTGCGCCACACGGACATTCGGAGGCCTAGGCTAAGAACGCGACCGTGCACTCGGCGAAAACACGCACCGCGCATATGAACCCCCAGCACATCTGAGTTTGACACTCGAAGCAGACAACGCGGCCGACTATGCCCAAAGTCGGCGAATGACATAGCGACTCGCGCTGGGGACGATATGAGCAAGCGTGAGTTTTGCTATCGCTCAATTTGCATCCTCGCGGAGTACACGGAGTGCACTCTACTGGCCGATACTGTACAGTCCGTTTGCCGGTCGCGCGAGCGTACCGCATACATATCAATCCAAGCGAGTCTTCGTCGCGCATCCATTAGCTTCAAGCATTGAAATAGCTGCTTCCCTGCCTTATCTTACCGGACTATGACGTACTGGGTCCAGGGCATCCGCTTCGCGGCCCTGATCGAGGCTGGGTATTCGAGTCTATACACGGTGAGCGGACGGGCGGGCGGACGACCAGCGAAGACGCGAAGCAGATGTGTCGGACTCAAGGCGCTTGCGAGCGTCCCAAGCAAGCTGTATGAAACTGTAGATGCGCTCACGCAGATTTCCCGCTCATATGTATGTGCGTATCTTCGTGTTATTCGTATGATGATTCATGCAGCCCGTAGTGGGTGATATGAAGTGGCGAGGCGAGTTGTATGAATACGCGAAGTCGAGAAGCAGAAGATAAGCGTGTGCGTGTGTGGTCGAGTGCGTCATTGCCATTCATTTCGTACTCAATAGACCAAGCGCTGGGCGACAAACTTTCGTTTTGAGCGGTGATTATTGTTCTCTATCTATCCATTTTCTGCTGGCAACAGACTTGAGATGAAATCTGCAATTTGCGCGCCACTGTCGGCGACATAATCAACCAATAGCCAGTGTGCTCGACGTTCAATTTTCTCGACGCTTCTCGGTGCCGCAACCCTCGACACCCGCACGCATCGTATCAACGTACGTCGAAGCCATTTTTACCCTCGCTGCCCATCCTGCTCCTTTCCCGAAATGGCCGGGCCTGGCCGGGCTTGATGCCACAGAAGCTCACCTCGCTGACTACGGTGGGCCGCAGGAAGGCCGCAGGATGTATAGTTGACTCAGGCTCGCACACACGTATGGTTCGTGGATGATGCCGTCAATCCAGCGAGCGCGAGCATCCAAGATGCAGTGCGCCACGATGCAAGAATCCGCAAACGTGCGCGAAGATGAGACTCGGTATGCCTTGTTTTGTACCGCCTCCTTCCGAGTGCTTTGCTTCGTCTGAAAATTTCTGGTGGACTGTCGATCTCCGCGGTCAGCGGCGTCTGGTGTTCTAGCCCGTGTCTCTGCAGTCGGCAACAGCGTCTCTTACTACATTGGACGGGACAAGCCTTGAGTTGCCTGAGCTGTGTCTGCACGGTGTCCGGCGTGCCTTCTCCGTCTTCGTGCCCTTCTAAGTTCTAGCGTGTTCGCCTTTCGGCTTCCAAGTAAATTTAGCCAGGATGGCGTCCATGCTGAATTGCAGCTTCTCATCTGTTACGCGTCAATTAGCAATAGTGAAATACGGTTCAGGCATAGGTGGTCTGCTGAGTCGTGGATCTACCTTCAGCCTACTCAGCATCATGCGGGGTAATTGAGATAGAGCTAACGAAAAGTACCGGAGGCATTTCCACAGTGAATTCTGACGCAACTTTCGGTGGATATAATTCACGCACGTGGCGTTCTGGGGAAGGCTCTGAGAGGTCACGAGCGCGTGCTCTGTGTGTGCTTTTTCTGTGGACCTGCGTTAGCCGAGCCTTGCTGCTGGCCCTTTTGGACAAGCTTCAACTGCTTTTCGTCGTTCAAGGGTGCTTTTTTTCTTTCTTTCGTTGTCGACGTGATGCGTGGACGTCCTTGTGTTTGTGCTTTGCTCAGATGACCACTCCCAAGAAATGTGAGACGACTTTGAAGGACGAAGGACTGCGTATGACTCAGATATGCGTCGCAAGTGACGCTCGACATGCGCGAGCTTGTACCCTCGTTCTAAATCCATTGAATCGATTTCAAACACGCTGCTGTTTATTCTTGTGTCTCTGGCTTATACGTACGTACGCTGACTCAGTCAACAGCCTGCTTCCTTGCTTCGTATTTGATTTTACCAGCTCTACCCTGTAATTTGTGGAGGAAGTCTTCTATCGCAGTGGGCGAGCGCTACGTACTGGATACCCGTAGAGGAGATACCCTCGATCTGCGCCAACCATCTTCTCTGAGTCTCTCTCTCGGTTTTCAGTTAGAGAACATCAACTTTTTTTTTGCGCAGGCGTTGAGGGAGCGCCGACGGCGACGTCCGCCCGTGCCGTTCTCTCAGTGAGTCTCAGGGCGCTGATGCATGATGTATGATGCTGCGGGGTCTATTAGTGTAACTGTATTCCTCTTCTATCTGAATGAATGGAATATTAATGGTGCAAACTCAACTCTCAACTCTATATCCCATATAATTATTGGGAGATCCGACTTCCCGTGCCGTGCGGGGCGTATAGTACTAGTGTGCCAGCTCCACAATCTTATCGACACGATTAATATTGGCGTGGGCTTCCCGCGAACGCGAACGTGGACCCACTCGAATCGCGACTTCCGTTCTTCTTCTGTCCGTTTTCTGCTTCTTCCCTGGCGCTGACGTTGGGTTCTGAGACAGCGCTCGAGTGGAATTCGTAGGCCATGATGCCGACCCCTTGCTTAGTTGCTATTCCCCTCCCTTGACTCAGACTCCGAACCACACCCTCAGCGTCATGTTGTGGGCTTGGCGCCGATCAATATGGACGCTGAAAGATGCGACCCTTGCTGTTTCCCGTTCGCTGTCCGCTGGCAGCGCATGGCTTCTACTCAACATTGTCCCAACCCTAGGCCTTATCCGTGCACGCTTGGCACTTGGAGTTGTGAGGGGCGTCACGTCCGGAATCCGCCATGGCTCGCTCCCCCGTCGAGTCCTTTCTGGAAAGAAAAATGTCAGAAATGTCGGAAAATGTTGTTGATCAAGTTTTTTTTAAGGGGTGGGGGCGTGTGTGTCCTAAATCCGTTCTCCCGTCCGTGAGGACCGAGCTTCGCGCGCTCGTGATCGAGTGGAACTGAATGGGAGAAAACACACAAACGCGTCCGCGTCGGGACGGAATAGATCTAGAGTAGAGTTTTCCTGCGTTCGTTTGGATAAGGACGTGCCTGGAGGGGATAAGCATTACATGCGTACAGTTTAGTTCGGGAGAACGGGCACGGGCTTTCCTTAGACCGGGCTCGTCGAGCATCGCGCACACGTGGGCCCGGGCTTTTCCACAAGTTATTTCGAGAGGGAGGTTTCGTTTCTTTTCTTTTCTTTTACATACGATATTCGAGTTCTGGCTTGCCTTATTTGGAGGGAGGGGAGGACGCCGCCGGCGCGGTCGCGTCGGGTGGGCGCGCGCGTAGACGGGGGTTGCTTCGATTGGTCTGGGCCTTTGACTTTGTCCGTTCTGGAATTCGCGGTGCGGTTTGTTCGTTGGTCGTTTTCTACGCCGCCTGCGCGTAAGGGGATGGCGTGGCGGGCATTCTGGATTTGTTTATGGTGGCTAGTGCCTTGAATGCGGACTGCCGTTGCAGATACTTTAGCTGTAAGTAGGATGCAGGCTGACTGAGCGCATAGACGAATTCATATGGGTTCTGCGCGTAATTGAGTCATGATCGCGAAGAAGCCTTGGTGATGGCATGGCATGGCAGCGAAAACTTACAAAGAGACAAGAATAGGATTAGACGCAAGACGCGCCGAGCTCGGAAATGAACTGGGCTCTTCAGTTCAGTGTCAGTGTCAGTGTTCGCTGTTCATCATAGCCACATTCAGAGCGCGGACACAGATTTAGCGCGAGCTTGAATGGGGGGCTTCGCTCAATTAGTGGTGAGAACGCGTATAGGGGGGGGACGACGTCACTCGTACTCATGCGCAGCGTTTGGATTAGGAATAGAGTCAAAGATAGGCCATATGGACGGGAGGAATAGGAAAGGCGCCGAGTTTCCGTATTTGGGCTGGCCATCGTTTTTGGGTTTCTTCTGGTGAACTTCCCTTCGGTTGAGCTCAACGCGCATCGCATCGCGTTGGGAGGGGGGCCCACGGCATGCCACGGCTATATGTACGGCATCGACAAGACAAAAATTAGATTTGGTCTGGAACTGCGATTTGCTTTTTGTTTTTTCGTGGCCGACGTCGTTGGGGCTGCCCCCACGTTGTCGTTGGTCGCTCTCTCACTCTCGGGCGCGGGGGAGGCGCGGGAGCCGGAAGCTATTCTGAGAGAGTGCAAAGTGGATTCCAGGAGTGTGGCCATGGCTGAGGAGGATGATCAAGGAGGGACAAAAGGTGACGCGAGAGGGCTGGCCGAATGAGGCAAGTGTGGTTACATAATGAGCCGACAGTCTGGAATGTGAATTGAATCGAGGCCTCGCCACGTGCGAGCACTGCAAGGACAGCTCATAATCGGGGGTTGCCACTCACGCTCGATCGCCACTCTCTCTCTCGTCCACAGTTCTTATATAAACCCACCGCGTACAACTGCCATGGCCCCTCTTCATCCCTCCCGTCGCCCGACGCTCGACCTCATTACCTACCACCAACAACGCCCACGTCTGGCTCACGACACGTCCATACAACTCTGTGGCCGACGTTCTGTATTTTTCCGTAACGCCCACCACCCGCTGCACTCATACATAACACCAACGCCAACGCACACGTACAATGCTCGCCAACTCCCGCCGTCTTCCCGCTGAGCACTACGCGTCCGACGCGTCTGCAGCCCTTATGGCGCGCAAGCGCAGCAGGAGCTTCGCAGGCCCCGTCGCCGTCCCGCTCGGCTCGGCCTACTCTGAGCCGCGTAACACCCGCCCGCCGCACCGCCGCTCGGCGAGTACCCACCACCGCGAGCACGAGGTTGCGCGGTCACATAGTCGGCATGGCTCAGGTACGTGAAATTTTCTTTTGTCTCGTCTGTGTACTTTTATTTTTTTACTCACATTTGAACGTCACCCCGCCCGCAGTTGGCCGCTACCCCCCGGACTTCGCCTCTGTCGTACCGGCCAACATCGCTTCCGTTGGTTCTGCCTCGGACCATCACTCTCGCGGACGCGAGCAAGCGCGCTCCCGCGTCTCCTCTTCTTCCTCGCACCACCGTGAACCTTCGACGCACTCATTAACGCGCCCCAACGCGACGCGCCGTGCAACCTGGCAGGGCCCGCCCTCCGGGTCGACCTTTGCCCCCTCGCTGAAGATCCACCGCCAACTGGCGTGTTCCAGCGCGAGCAATGGTGCGCCCGCGATTTTGTACGACGTGACGCGTGCCCCGGCGCATGACAACATTCTTGCGCCGCCGCCGACCTCTTTGCTCGCTTCGCTCACCCGCCGTTCGCGTGCCCCGCCTCAGCCGGTCCCTGCACACACGCTTGCTTTGCCCGCGACGCGTCCGTTCGTGCCCTCCCTCACCCTTTCCCTTCCCAGCTCGACACCTGTCGCCCTCCCACGCGACTGGTCGATCAATGCCGTAAGCATGAGCGCGACCGACCCAGCGCACACAGCACTCACGAACCTTGACGTCCTGCACGCCGTCTACTCTTCCCTCCGAGCGCCCGTTTCGCGCCGTGAGTGGGACGGGCTCGGTGCCGGATCAGGTGCGCAGCGGCGCGTCGCGGAGGCGTACTCGAAGAGATGTGAGAGGGCCGGGAGCCAGAGGGAGTGGGATGCCGGCGTGAGACGCGTGGACTTCCTTTGTGGAAGGACAGTGCTGTGCGGAGTCGAGTGCCGGCCGGATGGCATGTGCGAACTAGTCTTCGCGAAGCCTGCCTCTGCGTGAGGAGACGCGAGCCGTGCACCCCTACCGCGGTTGAGCTCCCGTGGTTGAGCTCCGAGAGCCAGCAACCTAAAATCCGGATGGACAGTACTATCTGGACCTCTCTTGCCCTTCCTCTCCCCATTTTACATTCTATCTTACCACCGTCTCCCGGCTTATTTTTTCTGCCGAACCCCATATCTACCATCCACGGACAGGGACTATTGCGTCTACATGTGGTATACTTACAACGTTTCTCCTTTTTTCATCCTTTCTTTTTTCTTGATGACTTGGCGTTTGGTTTTTGGTTTCTTTTTTTTTTTTGACTGCGCTGCGTTGCTTTTTACGCCGCCTTTACTCTTACGTTTACTCCCACACCCCGAGCCTTATTCCCGACTCCCTCTTCCCCTCCATTCCTCCTACCCGCTGCACGCCCATCCCACCCCCAACTCATCTCTTTCTCGCTTTTTTTGGACCCGTTTCTTTATTCTTGCTCCCTTTATTCTTCCTTTTCTTGTAAGATATCCATATCGCTATACGGCGTGCGTCTGTGGCCCCGCCGTGTTCTCTTCTTTATCCTTTTTCTTTTTGTTCCTTTCTTTCCTTGCCAGCGACGGCCCCTCGCCCTTTATGTTCTTTCTGTTTTCTCTCTTTTCTTTTTGACTCATATGACTCACATACGTATGCCTCTTACCACGCTATGCCTCGTTTTCGTTTCATGCCATGCTTTGCCGTCCTTGCATTCGATTTGTTTGATATCGTCGAATCACCTCCCTCGCATTACTGTTTTGTTCGTCTTTTTTTTTTTGTATTTCTACGCCCCTTTTTTCCACTCATATTGAAGCAAAAAGAAATGGGGAAAAGAGATGAATGGAATAATGAAATGGAGTTTGTTTTTTTGTCTTTGTTTCTTTTTCTCTTGTGCGTGTGCGGATCACCTTGAAGTGTTTTGCTTCTCATTGAAGGGGGAAGGGGGAAGGGGGGGGGGGGGGGGCATTGCGATGAATTGAGTCCTAGTCAAGTCGAAGATACCCACAAGCTTAAGAGAGCAATAAAAGTAGGGAAGGACAATGTGACATGTATGCACTCGGATCTCCAACAAAACACATAGCATCTCTTGACTTGCCGTCCATGGAGGATGTATCATGTAGTATCATCGTATACGTCCACACCAAGACAAGGCCTAGGCCTCTTCGTCAATATTAATATTAATGGCTCAATGCTAGTGACAGCGCCCCACAAGCCCCCACACGCTCGGTACAAACCCGGGGAAGAAGGGGGCTGCACGCGGTGCGGGGGAATATTATTAATATTATTAATGGGGGGGGGGGGGGGTACAACGCGGGGGTCGTCAGGGTCATATATTATTATATATACGAACGCGGAAACACGAAGACAGAAAAAACGAGGCGGGGGAGGGGGGGGGGGGCGCCGGGATCATGATACATAACCGTGACATTTGTACGCCCAGAGTACTAGTACTAGTCAAAGGTCGTACGATCGCGAGTACGAGTACTATTGGCCCGAGGATACATCAGCGTGATCATGAGTACTAGTGCCGTGACAGAAGAGGGGTGGGGGGGGACACAAATATTAATCAGATTCAGAGGGCCGCAGATCAGAGATCAAACACAAGGGGGGGATCCACACCGCACCACACCGCACCACACCAACACCAACATCAAACACGCGCGCAAACAGGGGGGCGGACACGTACACGTACGCCGAGTGGGGAACGTGTAAACAAAACATTTGGCCCGGAGCACATGATCAGTACGACGACAACGAACAACAGCGTCTATCATTGTATCAAAATATCAAAGCATCAAGGTAGCGAAGCATCAAAGAATCAAAAACACGAGCAGGACAGATGATCACAAGACACGAAAGATGCGGAGGACGAAGAAACGAAGAATAGGAAAAGGGAAGAAAGAGGCACAGACAGACAGATGAATGGAATAGCATAGCGAATTAATTCAGTTGTGATTATGATGAGCGTTGGCGTAGAGTGGAGACAGTGGGAAGAAAGGCAAAATGAAATGCATGGATGGAGAGATGAAACACGGTAGTCGTGGCGAGATCATGGATACATTGGACGTGATGTGGAGTTATATGTGTTTTGATGTTGGTTTAGAATTGCGATGCAGATTCGAGTGAGAAAGGTGAGATGCGAAAAAAAATGAAAATATGTGAAGAAAAGACAACAGGGAAAGATGAAGAAAGCAGGAAAAACAGGAACAAAACACGAGTGCAGAGCAAAGGCACAAAGAAAAAGGGGGCGAATAACAATGGCAGGGAACAAACAAACCGAATCCGGCTAGAACGAGCAAAGCACGGGACACACAAAACATCAGGGAAAGCAAGAAGCGCACGGAGATCCCGGAGGACCGCCCGTTCGCTCGCTCGCCTCACGGAGTCCAAGAGAACCCATCGAGAACCACCCCGGTCCACGCGCTCGCATAAATAAAATACGGCATACCCCGCACTTGCAAGAGCAGCACGCGCCGTGAGATAAGCCGAATCTAGAAAATAGAGTAAAGATGATGTCAAAGCGCCTCGTCGGCGTCAATAAGGGATTCACGAATGGAGGAGGCCCGGCGGGAAGGAGCGTAAGCTGCGCGTAAATGATGTGGTCTGTCGAATGTTCGTGCACAGGTGCGCGAGAAGAGGGGTCGGTCCGTCGTGGTCGAGAGCGCCGCTACCGGTGTCACAGGACGAGGCTAGCGAGCAAGCGAGAAGCTTGTATGTCATGTTGTGCAGTGCATCGGCGATGCAATGCGTGGCGTGAGGCAGGAATTGAGGATCAGACGTTCGTTTCGAGGGTGATGAAGTGGTCACTCGGAAGCAGCATCGGCTCCGCGTCGGAAATGGGAAGACGATGAGAGCCTCATGGGTTGAATCGCTCGTTGTGCAGGTCCTGCAGGTTGCATGACTATTAGCGCAGACAAATGAATCGAAGCAGATATTAGATACTCACGATACAGATCTCCGCTCCGAACTATTCAAAAAGAACATGTCAGTATCTCGAATTACCTCACAACGCACGAAAAAAGAAAGAGAAACACTTCACGAACCATAGGCTCCTGAATAGGCCCACCATTCGCTTGCTCCACCGTCTGGTCCATCTCCTTCAGATTCGGTATCGCCAGTTCTAGCGCTTTAAACAAGTCCTGCCCGACGTCATCGCCCGACTTCCATGACCTTGTCGAGCCCTGGCGCGATGCGGACGCCGAGCGCTGCAGCGGCACTTTCTTCTGGTTCCCGTTTCGCCTTATCTTCATGTACACCTTCTTCTTCTCGTGGGTCAAAAATCGACGGAAGTCGTCTGAAACCTCATTCAAGACAATCCTGCGTAGTTCATCCCAATTAACATAAAGACAACCCAATCATCTCATTCAAGAGAAGAAAATGAGGACTGACTGAAGTGCGTTCTTGAGGTTTCTGTACGTCGGGTGTGCATCTTTCTCTGTTGGCTCTGTGTGAATGGGAGGCTCCCAGTAGATATATCTGACACTAGTACTTACCTAAGATCTCAACCAGCGCCTGCAATGATAAAAAAGGTGAGCCGCTGATTATGGCACGCTTGGTGGAAGAAAGCAGCAACTTACAGATGTCAGACTTCCTTTCGACGTCTCCCACGACAGCTGCTCGTCGTGCGCCACTGCAATCGTGATCTAGACGATGGGGCCGTTAGATTAACGAACCAGTCAAAGCTATAGCTTTAGTTTCCAAGACTTACCACTTGTCCATGTGTGCGCTTTTTCCCTGGCAGCGAGTCCTTGCAATTGACCCTGTTCTGGAGCATTGGGCTTGAGCTCTGCTTCTTTTTCACAGAAGTCTCTGCGACTGTTCCATTAGTAGCGTACCCGTGTAGTGAAGGCGGCCGATCTAGCTCAGTCGGGGACATGGTACGTTCAATCCCTAGAATCAGGTCAGAGTTCTCCACTGTAGAAGAGCTCGATGGAGCCTCGTGATCCTCATCGATGGAATCGAGGCCTGCGGCGCCTACTGCAGGCGTCGAACGTCGGTCAGGACGCATCCTGGCGAGCTGTGCAACGGGGGCGACGACCGGCGCGATGGATTTCGAGCGTCGCATCGGACGCCTAACTCCAGGAGCCAGAGCGACGGGAGAGGGGGAGGAAGCGGGAGTGATGAGCGGTGTGATGGACGTCGACGTCGACACGCGCGGGGGCAGACTGTATCCGTCTTCGTTGCTGCTAATCTTCTCGTCGGCGCCTTGCCCCGGCTTGCTGAATCCTCTTCTAAATAGCAGTGGCAGCCAGGTCAAATGCAATGTCGAGAGACAGCCGTCTTTGCACCGACGCGGAAGCAGATCGGAGTGCCTTCGCGCTCTTTCCCCCTCGGCGGGCCCGTCGATCTCAATCGACGGATGCGGTGCCGAACTTTGCCTGATGGGCCTCTCAGGCACGAACGCCGCCTGCTCTTGCTCAGGACCCAGCGCTGGCTGGCTGTCCGTTCCTTGCCTAGCATCGGTATCCGCCCTCTGCACCGCACTGCCTTCTGATCCCTCAGAGAGCTCACAGTGCACCGTGTCCTTGCGCGACGTAAATGAGTACTGCCGTACTCTCTGTCTCGTCGCGTTGCCCTGGCTGTCTGATGCCGCGGTTGTCAGCTGCCCCGGGAGCTGGTTGAGTTTGCGCGACTCGTTTTCTACTTTGTCATGCGATGTCCGCTTGCATACGTGGATCACGCCTTGGTCGGTGTAATAATGTTTCAAGTCTACATGGGCAACAGGAGTAAACAGGCTGAAAAGCCTCAAGAGACGGATGAAACACCCACCCAGAGCCGTACCAGAGTGGCACATGTCGAAAAGCGCCTACAGAAAACCCTCAGCAACGACCTTCCGTTTGAGATATGACACGTCTACTCACGATGAGCTGTGCATCCACAGGGATCTTGCGCACGAGCAACTTGTTCATATCCTAGAATAAAGAGTTATTGAGTTGGCATCAGAAAGCCGTACGTACGGCACGTACGTTGTCGATGATCCACGTTTCCTTGTCGTCAGTCGCATCGCAAGGAACGATAGCTGGGCATCCATCATATCAGCACCGAGCTGCAAAAATTAACTAACATTTTATTTGTGTCTGGACAGACCTTCATCCATGCCATCTGGTTCGGTCTTGTCGTCCGGCTCGCAAGGGGTCTGGTTGCCATGCCCAGAAACTGAAAAGTGCACGAATGTCAGACAACCAGTTCCATAGATGAGGTGAAAGTACGCACAGTGGAGGAAGAGCTGGTCTGTGGCCTTCGTGCCCTCCACGAGCTTCTTCATTGCTTTCACCTAGATCCGAGAGATTAGTTACGACCCCAGCTTTTGGCTCAACTATCAGACGTACGATGTTCGCTTTTGTCGGCGGTTCATGCTTGCCATCGTCGAGCAGGACAGTAATATTTGCCTCCTCATAATGGTACACCTCTAAAAGTCGTGCGTTGGCAAATCAGACACCTGGTGAGAGGAGAGAACATTGCGACACGCACTGATGAGCAGGGTTTTGAATTTAAATACGTCCCTATGAGGCGCAAACAGCTCAGCATGATGCTTGCTGTCCTTATACTGGCAGCCGATGAGCAGCGCAAACTTGTTGGGCTTTGAGCTACTGTGGATGCTGGGCGGAAGCGACGCTGCACGACCGAGATGCATAAGAGCCTGCTTAGCGGAAAGCGCGCATTTGACGGCCATGTCGCGTTTTCCCTAGCAGAGTAGTAGGCGGATGCTTAACGGGCTGGTGGCAAGCAGATGAGATAAAGGTCGGCGGGCAGACTCAGACGCGTCCGACGCAAATTAGCCTGATCTCCCGCACGGCTCCTGGTTACCCGCCTCTGGTGAATAGCGGTGATTTGCTCTTAGGCACTCCTGATACCGTGATGGTCGCTAGCTCGGGTAGTCGCGATGGTAGTTGCACCTCACGGGGTGAGTGTGGTGGAAGGAGACGAAGTTCGTCGGCGCCGTTGTATACGATAGGGAGCAGTGGTGGGGATAGGAAAAGGAGAGATATGGAAGGAGCCGTTGGTGATATGCCCTCTTCCCTCTTCTTATTAGCTGGGCGGGCAGTGTACACCGCCATGTCGTTAGCGGCCGACCTCTATAGACGTCCAGGGTCGGTTTGTATGTCGATCTAAAAAAGGTAAATCCCGAAATCACTCGACGCTCTTTGCTACTCTTTGTCCTTAAAAGAATCATCTTCTAGAAGGCGATTAAATGGCAGCCAATGCTCACTGCTCTAAGGATTTTAATTCTTATTTTTCTCCGACTTGCTTCAGGATGGAAGAAGTATCATCAACTCGACCGCGACCTCTCAGGCTGCTTTGACGGCCCGGGTCTATTGCTCTCTAGCTGTTTTTCTCTCTTCTCTGGTTTATGTGGGTAGTGGCGTGAAAAGAAACTCATGGCGATTAAAAGAGACTTATCGATGATGCTGCGGAACTATCACGGATTTCATTCTAAGAGGCGCGAGAAGCAGCGAACTCGAGTATGCCGAAATAAAAGTCTTTTTTCTTCTTTACTTTTATTGCTCAACAAGGTTCGAGGAAAGGGACTATGTAAGCCATGGAACTAAGTCTATCGAGCTTAGGATGAGTGATTTGCATTAATTCACTTTCAGTTTTTGTACAACAATGGTCGAAGAGAAGGCGTGCGTCATGGTCCCATGCTTTTCATTTCCAGTCTATAAATCGGTCATATATAGCTTCAACTCGATCAACACAGGTATGCACAGGAAACTTTTTATCATTGGGTGTTCAGCAAAGAGGGCTGGAGGAAAGCAAAGCGACGATAGATCTGGAGGAGCCGGACTTTTCACTCCAATTCACTACAGGAAGCTTGTAACATAGCTCAGCACAGAATAAGATAAAATAAGACATTAGGGAGTGAGGCTGGGCCTCAAATCATTGCATAGCTTTTCCCTGCTTTTGTTGAGAAATCTCTGTATTACAAACAGCGATGTTAATGTGCTTTCATGGCGGAGTCCTTTATCAGGTCGTCAGTCAAATTTGCACTTGTTATGACCGTGAGAACATGCTACCGTTGTCGATTACCCGTACTCAACACCGATGGCGACTGACACAGTGACAGATTTAAGATTACGCCAAAGTTATACTCGACTACTCCGATGCACTAGACGACCATACCACTTTATTCTGCTTCTGCTAATACTCTTCTTGATATCTCTGTCTGCAAAATAGTCATAAGAGAATGACAGACGAATTGCAGCCCATCATACCCGAATCCGCAGCGGTGCATCCGGGTCGACCACAAGACTTTGCAACGCCAAATATACCCACAAATACAGAACAAGAACAAGAACAAGATACAACGGAACTGGAAAGAGCGAAGGCTGCGAATGCACAGGCGCTCCAGGACTCGCGCGAAGGCGTGTGGTTTCTCAAGGAAATATCCTTCAACGCACAGCCAAAGAAGATTGTTACACAGAATTACAACGGGTGCGCCTTAATTGTTCCAACATTGGCTGTTTCATACATGATGGCATCTAATATGTCCTTGTCTACATACAGGCCGTGCTCTTTCATCGCGATATGTAAGGCTATGCCCCGCCCTGGTTCTTGCCCGGATGAAGTCTGACGTTAGCAAGAATGCACAGGCAATATCCTCATTCTGCGTGGCGATATTGAGATCCTCCCGCCCGAACGCACGTCGGTGTCGTACGACATTCTTGCTCAGCTTGTTGGAGAGTACCTGCTGCGAGCATCGCCGGATGTCGACCTGTCCGCGGCGCTGACTATGATGCCATTAACTCAGAGTACGCGCCACGCTACTCACCCAGCAGCTTCTCGGACTGAAGATTCTGTTTTTAATTAGAGGGCATGGACCTTAACCCACTCTTCACTTCTCCGACATCATTCAGGCCTGCAGGGGAAGGCGGCGCGCTGAAACTCTTTGAGCAGGCAGGCATCCCGCTTGTGCATGGCTGGCTCGTCGACCCAACGAGCGCGGAACACAATGTTCTCTCGGTTGCAGAGGACTACGACACGTCGGTGAACCTCATCGTTGAGGCAGATACGTTGTCCAAGGGCCAATTTGTCATCGATGAGAATGCTCCTGGCCCGAGCTCGGCCGGGACATCGACGGGCCATATGCATGTGAGTGACCACTGGTCTGCGGCGGATAGGAAGAAGGTCGAGGATGGTACGTAGAAATATGTTGGTTCAGTATATGTTGATATTAATCATAGTTTCCCCATTTTCTCCAATTTTCTCTAGCCCATGTTGTCCGGAACTTCCTGGACTCTAGCAGCTCTCAATTGACGTACCACGGTCAGCCTTCCATTCCATGTCTGTACTCTACGTCTCACAGGTACATATCTAGGTCTCTTCACCCTCGCGTCAACAATTCAACCAGGTTCCCTAGTCGCCCTCTTCCGCAACTCACACCTCTCCGTCCTCCACCGCCGCGCCGACTCTCCAAACGACGCTGACCCCGCACTGTACAGCCTCGTTACGGACTACGTGTTCTACAACGAGCCATCCGTGGTCTGGGAACGCCTCGAGGACGTCGAAGGCGGCGCATCCACGTTTGTGGATGCTGAATTCCGGCGCTCGAGTCCCGTGGGTGGCGACTTTGCTGGCGCCACGGAAAGCGCGATGGATCCTGGAGCGTTTGCGGAATTTGATCCTGCTGAGTGAGTTGAGTCCCCACTCTCATTCGCCCGAACTTTCTGAACTAATCATCGTATCTTTCTACCTTCAAAAAGCCAAGAACTCGCCCGTCAGCTACAGGCAGAAGAAGATGCACACGCGCAGGAGATGTATGCGCGTCGCGAGCGGGAGAATGCAGGACGCCGCCGACAGCAGGAGCCGCCATACGACCCACGCGATCCTCGATACGCACATTATATGCAGCAGCAACAGTATGCTCAACAGCAACAGGAACAACAATATGCGTCGCCTCAAGGTCAGCCGCCGATTAGTTCCAATCAGCGTCCATCGCATAAGATGAAGCGGAAGACGTCCTGCATGATAATGTAAAGTAAATGATACATAATACAGCTCGCTCAGCTGCAGGAACACTCGGACATGTATACCCTCCGAGTTTCGATAGACAGAAACTTTGCAAATTATAATTAATAGCTGGATTTCGAGTGATCTGTAGAAAACCTCCTTTTTTTGCAGTTTTGAAGTTACTGTGGTTGGCGTCGATGCATATGGTACATGATACATTTCTAAGCGATAATTCTTTACGTTTGTTCTAACGCGTTTGCCGATCTATTACGCGGACTCGTCAACGAGCGCAGATCGCCCACCTAGCATCGAAACCATCGGTTTAAGTTCCTCCCACCACGAATGCTTACCACGGCGATTCTTCATATCTGCATGCGCAACCATATCCCTCACAGGAGTGAATTCGACGCGCGAGCTCTGGATCGTAATTACTGCCGCGCTCGCGTCCGACGCGCGCCGCTTCAGCTCCGGCAGCGCGCGGATCTCCTCGTGGTACCGCTCAAGAAACGCCATGCACTTCAACGAGAGGCGCACTGCACGCGCACGGTCCATTGGGGAAGGGATCCCACCTTGAAGCGTGTGCCCAAGCGAGGCGCTACGCGAGTCGAACAGAGGTGCACCCTCTTCTTGTAGCATCTTCTGAATGAAATCGGTTGTAAAGACGTTTGAGGCTGCCTCATTTCTGAGTAGCAAATGATGCGTGTGTGAGTGACGAGATAACAAACGAGCTCAAAGGATAGACCTACCTCAGAATAAGTCGTCCTTCGGACTTCCCCTTCATGTCCAGACTGTATCGAAGCTTCAGAAACTCGAGATCTTTGCGCAGGCCATCCAGCGTGATGCCCTCTTCAGGTGTGTAAAAGCACACAGCACCTGTCTGCAAGGAAAGTTAGGTCAATAATCACTATTATTCACAAGAAGCCCGTAACTCACGGCCAACGCGCCCATCGTGGCGATGTAACCACATTTGCCACCTTGTGTCTCCACGACAAATACGCGGTTCCGACTCGCAGACGCACTTTGCTTGATTGCATCGCACGCATCCACAAGTGCGTTGAGGCTCGTGTCACTGCCGAGACTAAACTCCGTCACGGGTACGTTGTTCGAGATTGTGGCGGGAACGCAGACCATCGGAATATGGAACGCCGGGTAGTGTTGCCGCGCGGTGTCTAGGATCTCAAGTGATCTAAACGCCTCAAACCCGCCGATGAGGAAGAACGCGTCGAAGTGGTACTTCTGAAATTGCGAGGCGACGGCGCCGAGGTCGATGTCTGGGAGCGTCCGGTTCGTTCCAAGCTCGGAGCCGCCGCGCGTCATCCAATTGTCTACTCGCAACCAAGAAAGCTCATCGATGTTGTCTTCGAGGAGGCCGCGAAATCCGTTGTAGATTGCAATTGGCTTATGCCCACGACGCAAGCAGTAACGTGCTGCTGCACGCGTGGCGGCATTCATTCCACCCGCTGGAGCACCCATGCTGATTTACAATTAGACTCTGAATATCAAGTTCGGAGGCTATGCCTTACTGGATAATTGCTACACGCATTCTCTAGATGTGAGTTAGTAAAGACAAATGATACCGCGAAAATAAATAAAATACCTGTCCTTTAGGCAGCTTCTTAGTATGATCTAGAGCAGAGACGGCCACAAAGCCTTCTAAACTCTCGCAGAATTCGGGATCCCGATACGACATCGCTTTTTCAAAGTCCTTTTCGCCGATGGCTGTCGCGACAGCGCGAGTCTTGGAAGCATTGTCAACATTGTGCAATGGATGGGGGAAGAGTACACACTTGGGCAACGGCTTCCACCAGGGGTACGCGGTGAATCTTGTTCTCGTGGATACCGATCATATACGATGGCGTCTCAGGGGTTGACTCAAGGAGTGCATCCACGGCTTCAACGCCTTGCATACTTGGCTATATGCGAATTAGATTGAGCCGTTTCACAGAGTTTCTACATACCAGAATACGGTCGTATGCACAAGGGCGGCCACCTCGTTGGGTGTGTCCTAAACAGGTAACCCGAGTGTCAAGTCCCAGTCTCTCCGTCAGAACCTGTTTAACATAGTCTGCACGAATTGGGTTGAGGTTGGCATCATGCGCGCCCTCCGCGACGATAACGATCGTCTTGCGCTTGCCGATTTCACGGTGCTACGAGGGATAAGATCAGATCGTACATTTATATTAGCATTAGCAGTTGAGCACTGACATTCTGGATACTCTCGCACATCTCATCCTCCCATGGATGTGCCTGTGGCGGTCGCTCGGGGATAAAGATGAAGTCCGCACCCGCGCTCACTCCCGCCATAAGCGCAAGCCAACCACAGTGGCGCCCCATGACTTCGACAACGAACGCACGAGAGTGCGAGAAAGCCGTGGAGTTTATGTTGTCAATGGCTTCGCAGATGCGATGAAGCGCCGTGAATGCGCCGATAGTAATGTCCGTCATGGACATGTCATTGTCGATTGAGCCAACCGTGCCAACGATCTTTAAGTGAGAATGCAGCTGAGCTTGTTCTTCGGATATCTGGCCTGAAGTATGCAGCTCAGCGACGAGGCTTGGCCACTCAGATCTGAAGACATCTGCTCCGGTCAAAGAGCCATCACCGCCACATACAACCAGCGAGTCGATTCCTTCGATGATCAAATTGTTCGCTGCGGCAAGACGTCCCTCTTTCGTGCGGAAAGAATTTGAACGTGCAGTACCAATCAGGGTTCCTCCCTATAGTCAAATACCAGTTAGGCTTCTGAGACTTTATCTGCAAGGCCTACGCACCTCAGCAAACCAGCCACGAACATCGTCCCAACCGACTCGAATGATGTAGCGACCTTTCAAGCTCCTGCTTCCAGGATGATCAACAGCATCTCCTTCTCCTTCCTTGAGTAGATTTCCGTCACCAAAACGAAGATTGTTGATGAGCTTGTCTTCTGCAACGCCGTCGAGGTCATGCGGACTTTTGTTCGCGTCGAAAGCAACTTTGCGTTTCGGCGCGTCGAGGTTGCCCCGGACAAGACCCTCATATCCTTCACGAACAACGTATGTCTCACATCCTCTTCATACAAATATATCAGCATCCTTTCAGTAGACATTCGCTACTAAGAGGGCGCACCGGATGATTCCATATTTCACGACAGAGCGCACGAATGCGTTCATGCCGGCGCTGTCGCCACCGGACGTCAAAATTGCGATCTTGGGCTTTGCTCTGGACATCGATCACGTTAGTGGTAGTAGTACGAAGGCAAGTGCGAGATGGCCGCAAGTTGTCAGCGTTGCGGCAGGATTTAAGGAGACGATCCTAATTCGTACTGAAGATCGCCGCGTTGGGCGCGTCTTTAGCTGGTATCCACGATCACGCGTCCGCGTCGCTCGACGTCGAATACGACCACGACGTTCGTTAGCAATGGTACATAACCGCTTCAACGAGCGCGAGTCACATCCTAACAAGCACATAAACTTCATCACTGCTCTGCCTGCGCCCGATGTCCCAGAACCTTACTCAGAGGAAGACGCGCGCCAGCTTTTGCGTGCTCTTGCGGCGCAGGTAAGACCAATCATGAAGAGTCACGGTTTTGCGGTGAATAGCTTCGAAGAGGTGCACCACTGTTTCATTGCTCGGGTTTTAAAAGTCGTGTCATTTATGAGGTGTTCAAGTATGAGTACAACCGAGTGTTCGCCGGACGCAATTGGAATAATGGAGTGACGGTCGGTGAGTGATTGCGCCAACTTTTAAACTAACTTGAATACACATTGGATTGCAGAACTCGTCCTTCGCCGCCCTGACGGTACATTTGTGTCAATCCCGTGGCTGTTGAGTACGCTCTGTCACGAGGTTAGCATTTTTCCAGCCGCTTCACTGCCTGAAGCCGAGCTCACGCTGAAACTGCGTCGTTAGCTTGCGCACATAAAGGTAAGATAACTGACACGCTCTCAACTTACCCGTTTCCTGAACACATTATATGCAGCATATGAACCATGGCCGCGATTTCCAGAGACTTTGGGGCCTGCTTCGAATAGAAGTCAGGGCTCTTCAAGAAAGGGGATATTTTGGTGACGGTAGGACATGAAAACTAGTAATTGAAACTTAATTATTGACTCTTGATGCAGGCTACTGGTCGAGCGGGACAAGGATATCCGACTCTGCTCGGATTGGAGGTCAGGGAATAGAGGACTATGATCTTCCCGAATATGTCGTATGTCTCATAATTCTCATCTATATGCCTAGGTCTATACTTATGATGGCAGTGTGGAGGTGCACAAACCCGGTCGCGTCCGAAATCTCTTGGGCGAAGGAGACGGGTGCAGCGACGCGTCGCCGGTCCGTCTAGGCAAACCGGTGCGCAGGTAGAGAGGAAGCGTAAGCCTGGGACTAGAGTGAAAGCCAAGGGGGCTTTTAAAGGCGAAGGCCAGACTCTGAATGCTGATCTCAGCGATGAAGAAGCGAAAATAAAAGGTACCGGATTCAGGAAACAGGCAGGAAGGTGAGAGATTGCATTCCATCCGTCGCGTGCAGTTGCTTAAAGCATCGTGCGATCTGTTTAGCAAACGCGCTCGGGAAGAACGAGCATTGGCCGCTGAAAGAAGAATGAATGCTCTAAAAGGTGATTACTCAATTTTGTCATCCTTATTAACTTTAACATAATTATATGGGAAGGCAATTCGGTGAAGGCCGAGGAGCAGAAGCTTTCAGAGGATGTGGAAAGCGTCACTGAAAGCGACACGGAGGATCAAGAGCATGCTTGGGAGCCTGCAGAAACGGATGAAGGTCGTCGAGAAACAATGCGAAGCACCATGAAGGATGACGAGCTCAATTCTTCACAGCAGTTCATGAGGAACTTCCTCTCGAAATCTAATCAGAAGGACAGAATTGACGCTAACGACATCAAATTCGCGAGCGTATTTGGAGCCATTGAACTTCTAGATGATGATGTCGCCTGCGACATTCCTTCGACGTCTAATCCAGTCGTGCCTCCGCCTTCGAAGAACGCGAGCGCTGATGACGTGAGACCCGCTAAGCGTCCTCGTAAACTTTCCCCGTCTTCACAACCAATGGCTGGACCGTCCCGATCTTCACAAGGCTCCAGAAAATTGTATGGGCCTGGTCGTATCGTCCAAGAAGAAATGGCCACACGGAAGAAAGAAACATTAGGAATGACGGGCGGAAGAAAACTTGGTTCCTCGACTGGACCTGTATTCGTATTGTCCCAACCCCAACGCTCCACAGCAGACAAGCCTACGGCTTCGTTTGAAGACGAGGGCACTTTTAACGTCGGATGGTCTTGTCTTGCGTGCACCCTGTAAGCAAAAATCTATTTCCGTTGATAATTTACTGACGCGTCGCGACGCGCCGTAGTGACAATCTTCCTAATCATTTGGCGTGTTCAGCCTGCGGTACCCCTCGAGGAGTGACCGAATGGCCCCAGTGACGATGAAATTTCTATTTGCTTGTTGTATCTTGCTCAGTTGTTTCCTTGGATGTCCAATGTCAATTTCTTGGTATGCTTGGTGTTTTCAGAGAGTGGTTGTGGTCGTCGCGCGTTACATAAGCAATCACGTGTAATTGTTGCTCCCACGTTAGGCCTGAGGGCCACGGCACGAAACGTGCACGTCGTCCACAACCAGCACGTCTCCCCGCGCGTCACCTTGTACCTGCCCTCATCGTGCTTCATTTCGTGACCGCTGCCGCAATGTCAAACCACGCAACGAATGGTGTACCTAGGACGTCCGCGCCGCGGCCACAGCTTCCATACCAGAATATCAACCCGTATCTCTCTATGGGTGCGTACTTAAACACGTTGTATTTGAACGTCATCTTTACGCCGATTTTCCTTTCGAATAGCAGACAATGCGAAGGCACCGGCTGTCAAGTATCAAGTTATCATGCGCGATGGACAAGAGATTATAGTGAGTCGTGTGTGACGCCGTTCAGAGGCAGATAAATTCATGTGGCTAAACCTGTGATCGTGTCTGCAGGTAGGCAGAGTGAAAATCCAAACGGTGTGTATGCAACTGGTATATATACTATTGCTCTTCTGATCTTATTCTCTTAGCCCGGCGGTGGGCATGCCTTCGTTCTACGTCGTTTTGACACAGGTGCGATCAGTCAGACCACGATGTTCCGCGCCGCCTTTCCGACTGCGCCTGAGGACCTCGAGAAGATTGAATCTACGTGGGTGAAGCAGAACTATGATTCCTTAGGCGCGAACGGAGGCGCGGGTAGGGACACGCTGCGTCTCGCGGGAGTATGGGTCCGTCCGGAGGTCGCGGTGACAATAGCTCCGTCCTATTCGCTCGAGCACATCATCCAGCCTCTCATGAGTGCTCATCCAGACCCGAGGCAAGAGTATCGGCGCTCGACGAAGCCAACCACACCACAAGCGAATGGTAACTCATCGCCCGTGAAGGCGTCAAGCGTCAACCCGCGGATCGAGATTCCCGCTCCGTCATCCCCGCCTAGTAGCCCGAAGCCAAAGAGGAGAAAGGAATCTTCGCCAATGGTTATGAGTCCCAAGAAATCGCCCGTCGACACTTTGCCCCCTCCACGCCGTAGCGGACGGACAACAAGCCCAGCCCCTATTCCAGCTCCCGCCCCCCAGGCGTCCGTACCAGCGTTGCGCACAACGCGTACGAAAGTGACCAAGACTACTACGAAGGTGACTGTCAAGCCGGAGCCATCCGGCAGGCTGACCCCCGATGACGATGATTACGAAGGAGGTGATGATGTTGCGGATGTGCCTGGGCCCGACATGCATGAGGATATTGCACAGCAGAAAAACTTGATTGCGAAGCTCAAGGCGGAACGGGCAGAGAAGGAGACCGCATCCGATTCAGCATCTGCTGTGCCTCTTCAACAATCAGATTCGCAGGCTTCAAAGCGGAGCCGAGAAGACGAGGAGCAGCCGCTTAAGTTCCAATTCCGCGAACCAAATGAACAGAATGCCGTTGCCACTCGCGAAATCAGATCAAACAGAAGACTTAGCTTGGATCTGGAACCTCAGCAGAAGTCCGCTGCTTGGGGCGCTCTTTGGTTCGCCGCTGGGCTTGCTGCCGCGTAAGTTTATTGTGTGTGTGCTATTAGATTGTTACTTACTGGTATTATTTCAGTGCAACGATCCCGAGTTTTTTTATGTAATATGATTCAAGAACCAATATATTCCCGAACGTCTTGTTTTTCCTTCCGTCGGCGTGCGCTGCCTTCTACCTTCCTTGCTCGATGTATATGAGCTCACGCACACCATCGCCGTTACTTTTATTTTTCTGTCTATATGGTTTGCCGTTCAAGATGGGTTCAACGTTTAACCTTAGCTTTACATTGTACAGTTGTGACGGACTAAATCCGCCACGGATATAGCCCACTTTCTTTGTTCCTTCTTTACTTCTATTTGTCTTCAAGCCTTTACGTCGCGTTTGTCTCTGAAGGAGACTCCTACAAGTTGCTATGCTCGTTATGTTTTCTTTCCTTTCCTCTTTCATTGTCGCCCTCTTTATTCTAGTTCTTCAGCTGTCACACCGTGTTTATATGAACCCAGCTATTCCCATCCCCTTATTGCTTCATCCGATGTCAGTCGTCCGGACATTAGTCTGCATAATATCTGTGGGTGGGAGGTACACAAGTGAATTGTTGCAATAGCCAAAAGCTGAAAGCTCATTTTTCTCTGCAGTGCCGAAATCAAAGCCTAGTATCAACTTGTTCTATGACACGCTACATCGCGTTCTCGGCATCCTTCCTCTCTGAACCTGAGAAAGTGGGACTAGATCATCAACGGTGTTCTAGGCGACTTGCCCATTTTCAAAGGAGAGCCTTAGAAACCTGAACCATGACGTTCGCGGAGATAGATGACAAGCTGAGCGCGTTCGGTGTACTTTGCACGTCGTCGCAACCCACGGAAAAATGTGATTCCCTATGTCACATGCACACGCGTCCCCCTTCGTAAAGAATAAACACGGCTGTGTCGACGCCTGCGACGTGTCCAGTCTGACTCCCGCAGATGTCGGCGCGCTAGTTCGGATCTGCTGTATCCCATAGTACGCACCCTGCGTGCCCAGCCTAGCCGACTAAACATTGCAATAAAGACAACGCAAGCTTGCGTCAGATTGTCCAGTATACGGAAGACACTCAACTCACTGAACTCCGGCAGATCAGATTCAGTCGTCATCGCGCCCCAGTACTGACGCCCGCCTTGAAGCGACTCTTCGTTTTTGCGACGCTCCATGCGGCCATGGATCCACCCTGGCTTCATCCTCCGATCACCAAGCGAGGAGGATCCGCGATCCCGCGCTCGACAGTCACATCGAGCATGTTTTCGCAATCAGCCAAGTCGACCGTGCGCGGCACGAACGAAATCGAAACCATGTCCTTAGCCTAGAAAAGGTGCACAACGAGTAAGCAACTTATTTATCATATTTCTCGGAAGTTTATCTTTGACCTCCGGGATAATTCGGCGAAATGACCAAATAGCCCCATGCTTCGCGAGTAAGGGGAATTGCCAGATTGTGAATGAAGGGGCAAATTTTACAGTAACATGCCTGTTTTTTGTCGATTCTCTAATGCACGCGAACGTCTTTTCTTTTGATATGACTGACGAACATGGTCTTGAAACAGCGAATCATAGTCAGCGAACACATTTTTCGAAAATGATGGTCTAACTAACTCACCACCATGAACAAGCATGACTATAGGGAGAGCTCTGGGTGGTTCGGGTGGTTCTTGATTCTGGTCTCGAGGAAAGGCGAAGATGCCATCGAGCTTCGTCCCGCCCTCCCCGTCCCAGATGAACGGCTCAGTGTGCATACATAGATGGTATATCTTTCATCCATTGTAGATGCGAAGACACCTTCGTGTCAGGTTTGCATGCTTCGGAAAGACTCCTCGTAGTTCCTGTCATACGTTAGATGGTTCTTGACGCACCGCCGAGCTCTTGATCGCTACTAGAACGAAAGTCCGTTTTCGCGCATCCCATGACACGACGTCCTCATTCTCCGTCTGGTAAAACAGCGAGCCACTGCCCTTTCTCGTGTCAAGAACGATCATGCGAGAGTCCAACCATTGTTCAATAGATCCACAATGCGCACTGCATCGTCTAATCCGCCATACAGCTGTATTGACTTGCCAAAGTCTTGCGCAGAGTGAACGAAGATAGACTTCGAATCAGACATGCGTGTGGGCTCGTAGCACTGTATATCGACTATCCCTCATCCGAAATTGAGAGAACGAGAGAAAGATCAAATGCATCTAGCGGGGAAGACCGTCTATTGGCATACGCGCACGATGCCGGTATTTGTGAAGCACCGTAGCAAAATGGACTCACGGATCGCCACCCTTCCGTTAGCATTTACGATGAATAATTACCATTCTCTCTCCGGTTGAGTATGAGACTACAAGGGTACTGAAAATCAGTCGGACTAGAGTAAAATGACCATCCATTAGTATTGAATGCTAATGCGGTATAGGCACTACTAGTAACGTACATGTACGTCTTCGACTAACGGCCCGAGCGCCAGTCCGTCGAAACTGTGCTGGCCTGGAATGAAATAGATGTTGGGAAGCTAGATGTCATGTGAAGGGTTTTCAGGCTTCAGTACCAGACTATAAGCTCGGGATATAGTTCATTGCATCTTCAACTTCACGAGACTAAGACTGCAGTGGTTCTTTAGACCCAATTCAACCAATCCCGAGCGCACTCCTTTATGCACAAAATCAGTGAACGGTCATCGCCGGGATTTACCATACATATGCCAGAAAGGTTCATAGATACTAAGTAGGGAGGTTTGGATTTTAGGATTTGAGCTTGAAGTAACGTCGAACAGATAATGAATGCCTGCCCTCTGAGGCAATAAGGTTGCGACAACTTGTGCAAGCACAAGTTTGGCGAGACGCGATGTTTATTTGCGTCCTCTTGACCGGCAGCTCGGCATGGAGAGCAAATCACCATTCGGAGTTTGAAATCAAAATGTAAAATTACATTTTTGTCACTATGCAGCGCCCTTGCTCCAAGATCTGGTTTCCTCTATACTTACCGTAACCTACGCCTCTTTCAGAAGAGTATTTTCGGGGAAGAATGTGCACTCGATGCCGTTTATTCAAAGAAGATCGCGAGTCGTTTGCGTGTTTGCTTAGGTGAACAACGACTTGCCGTTCAGGAATGGTTTTCTCGGGTTCCAATGACCTCAAAAGAAAACGTATCTTCACTCGCATTTCGCACTCATGCGCGCTGACCCTGAACAAACTTCATTCTGCACTGAGCGTGTTTCTTTTGTATCTCATTGGCAGACTGTACCTTCTCTACTCGAGAAGTCCTGCAATATTTGTAGCACGCAAGCCGCAGGATACTGTCTAAAGGGATGCAGAGAAGGCAAGCCTTGTCAATATAGCTCAAGCGATTAACCTCTCGGACTTTACCAGGCAGCAAACAAACAAGCCAACCTTAAGCTCATTAACTCCATCAATATGTGTGGAGTTATCACGCAAGTACTTTTGTCCTCAATTCATCTTCTCCTGGCGCTCGCGATGAACTGCATGTAGTACATGGACAATGTTCTGCAATTGAGCCCCCCAAAGATGCAGACAGGATACATGCATTTGCTACGCTTTCGACTTATCGTATGATCAGAGTTTCATTGAATATCCCGTGAATAATTGACACCGTTTGATAATTGCCAGTGACGGAAGCTGAATACCATTTAACTTCACCCCCCCCCCCTTCCCCTCTTCCCTTCTCTCTTTCCTGACGTCGTAAAAGAACTCTGCAGGACGCACATGTTATAATAGTATGAAAGGATAATGTGAGCAAGTGCACCTCATGGCAGCAACATTGAAGTCCACCAGACTCACCTCAACAAAATTCCTCTTCTCTCCTCCTACCGGCTAAAGCCTCGAAATGCTCCTCAGGCATTGGATAGTCTTCCATCGCACCGAGGTAATAGACGTTGAATCGTTCCTTGTCGCGCGCTACCTCATATCTCATCGCCCCCTCGCTTTCGACGCACGGCACGTGGCGATCCTTTCGCTTGCTTTGAGTCTGGAAATGCTTGTCGAATTTTTCGACCCGATTGAATGAACTGTGGCAGATCGGACAGAAGTAGACGTCTGGATAGTGTGAAGAGACATGACGCAGGAGCACAAATTGTTTCGAAGTGCGGAAAGCGCAACCCGAAAATGTGCATTCTTTGGTGCCCTTGGACGAGTGCTGCATAAAGAGAATGTCATGAATCAATAACACCGCGTAGAGAGCTCAGAACGAGCGAGAATCACAGAAAACTGAGAGAAACTTGAGAAAATAGTCTGACTACCTTGGCCGATATGATTGATTTCTTTTCTCTCTTCTACAAGACGGAATACATTTGTAAATATTTCGCTAAGAGAATCAGGTGAAATGGGGACTGACGAAGCGTCGTAGCAATGTTTTCTTCAAGCGCATAGCCTTTTCCCTCAGCTCTTCGATGAGCTCTTCCTCGCTCGCGATAAGCTCTTCGTCTTGATCGAGTTCCGGATGGTCCTCGTTAGGAGCATGCTGAAGCTTGGGATCGATCATGTAAGCTGTGACTGTTTTTTCTTCCTCGATCTTGCTCTCGGGAAAGTTCTCGACAGGAACAGAAGTGTGATGGGTGGTTTGTACCATTGCATTGCATTGATCTCCTAGGCTGTGGGGAGCAAAAAAATTGATTTGCGACAGCGGAGCAGGCTGAGATGGCTGAATCATCTGCATATATGCACGCGGCAAGGCCGAGATTAGATTACACTTGATACCATGAAAGATCAAGATCGTGTCCTACAGAGTAGGCCATCATCGCTTGGAAGATATGGCTGGCGATGAATGCGTTCATATTGATCGGCAGAGGCATAGCTGACATCTTGGGGGCGAGACAAGAGATTGCACGATCGATAGCAAAGAAACTCGAAAGAGAGTTAGGAGAAGGGGCCTCGTTCGTGAGATAAAATTTGCAATCTTGAAGCAGTGGAATATATTTGGAAGAGATATGAAGTTGAACCATAGCAAAAATAAGTTGTTAGTTCTTGTTGAGGACTCGTATGACGTCGCAGCGGTGCAAGTCCTTCGATAGAGTACTAGTGATCAGGACCTTTTTCTCTTCGTTAAAGAACGTAGTGAACTGCAAATATTGTCGACCTTGGGGTTTGAGAAGTGAATTGCGAAGAGTACTAGTGTTATTTGTGGTGGTGGTACGAATTCAAGCCGCGTCGCGCTGTCCGCAGACAAGACACGCTACTTATGCTGCTGCAGTTAGCAGAATCCAAGGTGGTGAAGAGCAGAACATTTTAACATTGTAGAGATCTGCAAAGTCATGGTTGAAGACGATGGGGCGGATAAATCTGCCCTAGGTGAAAAAGGGGGCAATGAGGCGGTGTTGATGACTACTCTGGGCACTGTGCCGGGTACACGCAGTAGCGGCTTTCTCGCCTTCTCGCATCTCGAACACCAACAGCCACGATACCGACGATAAAAAGCAATGCATTCAGACTCGAAATCCTCAGCGCTGTTAGCGCACGTCGTATCCCAGACTCAGTCCAACATCGACTTCCTCGTCTCGCAAAACTACCTCCTCGCATCCGACGCAGCCGGCATTCTCTCCAAGCTTGCGAGTCTTGAAGCCGACTCTGATGAGTCCCAGCCACGTAGCCCTGTACTGTCTGTTGCAGAGCGCATGCGCCACTTGTCCACTGCGGATCGAGAATCGGGCGTGCTCGACCGCACGCCGTCGCCGCCAAAAGCAGTGATTGCGACACGGAGAGTCGTCCCTCCCCCTCTGCCTCCGTCTGCTCTACGTGTTCCACGAGCAAAGGCGCTATGGGATTACAATGAGAATGGCTCGGTATGTACTTAATTATTTCAGTACCAAACGGACAAACTTATGTCTGTGGATATTTTCAGGACCCGAATGACCTGTCTTTCCGCTCGGGCGACATCATTGAACTCATCAGCGAAACTAACCCGGACTGGTGGACTGGAAGGCTCAACGGCCGTCAGGGTCTTTTCCCCTCTAACTACGTCGAGAAACTTCCTTCTCCAGCCGACAACCGACCGCCCGCCTCTCCGGGGCGTGCACCTATCCCTGTCCCAGAGCCAATAGGTGCAATGTTCGGACAGCCCCCGCTCTTGCACTCGTCAGGTTACACTTCACCCCCGCCGCCCACACACATGTCGTTCCCCAACTCTGGACCGTACAACTCGCCGCCGCCGCCGCCATGGCAGGCGCAGCCTTACGGATACGGCGGTGAAAAGCAGCAGCAGGTATACGCGCCACCCCCGCCTCCTCCGCAGCAGGTACAAGCACCGGAACCAGAGAAGAAGAACAAATTTGGTGGGCTTGGGAATACGGTTAGTCAATTGTGTTTCTCTTGCTATGAAGTGGGGGCTGAGCTTGATGTTTGTCTACGAAATATCTACAGATGGCAAACTCCGCTGCGGGAGGCGTCGGGTTTGGTGCTGGTGCGCATATCTCACTTTGCAAATTCTGCAGCATAATCTCATCGGCTCTTGTGCAGGTGCTGCTATCGGTAGTGGTATCATCAACTCCATATTCTGAGTTCAAACAGAGTCCAGCTATCTCTTTCACATCAAATTCCAAAACATTGTTTACTTTTACGCCTTGACCTGGATTCGTTTCTATGCCTCGCATTTTCTCTATACTCGGACCACGGTATCGTTAGGGCTGCTTTGTATTATAATCACAGACCGAGAAGGAATGGGACTTAATATCTATGTCTTCGGTTTCAGTCGTAAAGCCAACGTTGAGCTGCTAGACCTTGCATGCACCATCTATCGATAGATTTCGTCCATGCCGGTGAGAGTTCCGGAATGTAGGTCATAACATGCGATAAATGTATTAGGATAGCGTGCAGCAATTAATAATACTCTAGCAACCAAAACGAACAGACTTCAGTTCAAATAAATTCAAGCCAGTCCAGCAATTTACTCACAAATAATTTCTAAAATCCTGGAGTATCTAGCGCCGTCTAGAGCGAGCGGCCTCCACACCGACGGCCGTCGCTGCCCCGCCGGGCGCGTTCCATCCAAAGAAGCGGCTCGCCATATTTCGCGCGAAGATCTCGCCGAAACCCAGCATGACGCCATTGACGAAGGGAAGGAGCAGGTTGATCGAAAGAGACGAGACGAGAGCGATAATGCGCGCGCGTGCGGAGAGACGGCTGTCGAATACCGAGAGCGTCGCTGACGGAAGCGCGTCAGCAGCCGCGGCAGCCTTTTCTAAAGAAGATTTTTCTTTCGACCTGTCTTTCTTTGTCGACTTTGAGCCGGACTTCGAAGCGTGGTCTGAGGGCGCGCTGTCGGATTGCTCAGGAAAGGAAAGGGATGGAAAGGAGGACTCCATAGATGGGACGTCCTCAATTTCTTCCCAACGCTGGCTATGCTCGAGCGTCGCAGTTGTATGGGGAGAAGTATGTGTAGATGCCTGTAGAACATTGAGTAATTAACACGAGGTCATCGCTAGGCGTACACACCTCCACGTGTCGCGAGCCTGACGGCTCACCAGAGACTACATCTCTAACGTCTGCCGGACTCGGAGAGCCAGGGTAGCCAGACAGAGAGTTAGGCGGTCCAGTGAGTGGCTTTCCTGATTCGAGCTTCTCCCAAGTCTCGCCCGACGCTGCACGTTCAGCTGCTATACGCCCGCGCCGTTCTTCCGCCTCTCTGCGCTGTACCGCCGACTGTTCTCGCCAGCTCTGCTCAACCACAGCGCGCTCTTCCTCGTACTTGTCCTTCTCTTCTTGCGAAACTAGAGGTGCCGAGGCTTCGGTAGGCGCTTGTGCAGCTGTAGGCGCAGAGTCCGACTCGGACTTTGGACTAGGAGGCGCGGGTGCAATGGAAATGGGCGTGAACGCCGACGACAAAGCGGACTGAGGATAGATAGACATGTTGAGTTGAGATTCATGTTGGATTCAAAGATGGCGCGTACCTTCAATAGTTCTTCTGCACTTTGCGCGTCGGACATGGTGGTAGCAGCCTGAAAGGACACGCTCGCGTGTTTTACGTGTCTTCTTCGATTTCTCTATGCGGATGGCATCATCGGCTCGGCATGGCCGCCTACGTCCACGTTGTATTTCCATTTTTCAAGCTCTCCTCGCATGAACCTGCTAAGAGCTCATAGCAGAAATATCCGGAGGTAACTTAGAACTGCGGTTACTCGCGACTAGTCGTGCAGCTCTTGCCTTAGTAATTCAGAAAATGTTGTCGGTTCTGAACCGCCTCATTGAGCTCTTGCTACATTGGAATTCCTTGGTCCTATACGACTGTGCCGATCCTGTCAAGCGAGTAATCCCGTTATAACGCCTTTGGAACGTTCTGATATTTATTGATGTAGTGATATGAAACTCCGGGATGTTACCTCTTATCCGATATATTCAACGAACAATTCACTCAGGCTGACACTGGCATATTACCGTGATGCCCTTTCTCCAGAGCTGTCCGCTGCTTCCGTTCACGAGTACCAAGGAGTTACAGCACACCTAGAATCTACAAGGTCTCCTAAAGCTATTACAGAAAAGACACCTCGTCCAATGGAAGCTTGGAGGGCGGACCCACGGGTAGTTAACTCTTATCTGAAGCTGTTCAAGACTGTGGGCCGTCTCGTTATTCGTCGGTACTCTTGCAAGAACATCTGAATTAGAGCCTATTGCTGCGCCTCTCGACGAATACGAAGCTCAAGTGTTCTCCTGCAGGCTTCAAACTAATTGCAATGATAGCTCCGCTAGCATAATTTCAAGGCATACAAGCCAACCATTTTGAAAATATGCGAAGAGACTAGCGTGTAGACTTGCTATGTGCATCTCATTACGGTAGTGACCACCTTCATGATCACCACTCCCTGTCTGAAAGGCGCCATTCAAACCATGTACCTATACTCAAAGGACAAGTCTCGGGCCCCTGAAAGACCTATGCTTTGTCCATTATAACATCTCGCACGATTGATATTCTGCCATGGCTCTGCTCAGCTTCATATCATATATTGCGAGCTACGCTCCCTCACTCGTTTCATCTCTAGACCCTGACCTTCGATATGTTTCTGCAACAATCAATCACAGGTGTTTACCATTCTAGGTTTGTCGTTGTGCGCACAGGCCTACAGATCTATATGTCGTCAATTGGGTCTCAAGGTTTAGGTCTTTCGGCATCACGAAGACTGTTCCTCGTTTATCCATCACGAAAACGAGACAAATCTTACATTTGCATACATTTAATTGTAAGAAATGAAATATGTAAATTATATGTAAGCCTTGTGGGTAATATTGTACCCCATTTCATTGGTCGGCACTTCTTACAAGACCCACAAGACTTGTCAAAGCTCACAAGACTTATGGAGATTGTAATCCTCCACAATTCTTGTCAGACATTACCAGACCTACAATCACATGTAATTACTTGTGACACCAAGAAGAAAATAGGAAAAGTAGCTTTTTGCTTTTCTTTTCTTATTTTATAAGATTTCCTTTCTTAACTGTTTCTCAAATTTCAGGTTTCTTAATTTCTCAGGTTTTATTCTTTTTCTTAGTGCTGCAGGGTCTTGAACTCACGACCTCTTTCTTACAATTTGCTTAAGGAACTCAATATACCACTAAACTATTTATGCTTGAATATAAGTGCAAGGCCAGTACAGATGAACTATACGGATCTCATTCAGACATTCAGACCTGGACTTAGAAAACACGTCAAGATGTGACATGTCATTACACCTTGCTTGCTTCCACCACCATCGTGTGCACTCTTTTTGCCACAAAATTTCTCCAGTGCCAGGCCGACTTGTCCAAGATGATCTCCCAGCAGTGGCACTCGCTCTCCGTGGAGGAACACAAGTACTGGAACGACCTTGCGAAGCAGTGCAAGAGGGAGCATGAAGAGATGTATCCTTGGTACATCTATCAGCCCACATGCACTGTCAAGGAGAAAAAGGGCAAGGCAGAGTCAATGGCAGGTGGGAAGGTGAGGAAGGAGAAGGATGGGAAGAAGGAGCGTTGTGACCGTACCATACTACCAAGTCAAGCAGCCGTGTGCGTGGTTCCGGCGTGCGTGCCCGCAACAGTTCCTCGTGCTCCACCACCAGCACCACCAGCACCATGAGCATCTCCTCATCTGCACCGACCACCAACACGGAGGACTTCAATGAGCTCAACTCGCTCTCCACCAACGGGTCTCTCTATGGTCCGTACGGCTATGCAAACAGCAGGTGCAGCAGCATGAGTGAAGTTGAGATGGCGGATGTTGCAGACTTCGACATGAGCGAATCGGAGGGATCACAGGGCCAGGGTCAAGGTCAGACACTCTCGCTCCCACTGAGCCTCTCAATGCCCTCGCTCTCCGGTGCATCTGGTTCTGTATCAGGAGTGAGCCTTGTGATCGACACACCTCTCTTGAATTGGGCCTGCTCAGCACGTCTTCCTACTGGCACTTGCACCATGGTGGACATGGGCACGGACACGGACACTTGCTTTCCACGCAAATCCTGACTCAGACCGCCCAGAGCCTAGTTCCCGGACCGCTTAGCTTTGTCCTTCCACAGAACCGCTGCTCGACGAGCGCACTGGGTGCACCAATGCCACCGACGATGCCAGCTGACCTCTACCCGCCTGCGCCTCCTACAATCAAGATCCCGAGGCTGCTCGAGACGGCACCTGGTTTGAACAGTAGCTCGGTGGTTGGCTTGCATGCAACACATGAGGGCAGCAAAGGTGAGCAGCAGATGCAGATGAATGGCCACAGCCAGCAAAGACAAGGGGAATTTGGTGGGATGAATGGTCTCCAGTTCCTGAACTCGCATCCGCAGTCCATGAGCTATGGTATGCCAGGGCAGGTCTCCAATTTCTCGACTGCTGGCGGCAAGATGCAGGTGTGTTTTTTCTGCTTCTCGTCGTAGCGCATCTCGATGTCTGATCATTTCTTGTTCATCATAAAGCATAACTCCATGTTTTGGGTCTACGAGGAGCAGGTGCCCATCACTGCTAAGCCTCGCCCTCGCGCGCTCATAATAATAATATTGTTGCTTAAGACTTGTCGTGCCCTTCTGTGCAAATGTATTCAAATCCAAATAATTTTATTGTGCATATAATTAATTATAAAGTGCATAAAGTACTTGTACAAGCTTACAATTAAGTTAAGAGCCTTGTTATATGATTACATTGAGTCGCAGTGCTTGTGGATAGCTACATTCAAATGAAAGCCTTGTGGTTGCTTGTCAGTGCTTGTAACCACATATAGGCAGTGCTGATCCTTGCCTAATGCGTGTCAGAACTAAATGTCACTACCAGCCACGGATAGTTTTTGTGATGTCGTAATGTCTCGCATGCATATGTATATGGTACTGCTCAGCTTTTTTATTTTTGGTTCTTGTATGGTTCTACGTACTCACCTTGTTAATCCAATCTCGTGCTATACCCCTTACAATATAGCTGGGGCGTAGACTTCAAAGTCAACAGATATGTGTAGGGTGAGCCACTCTCGTCATATCACTGCCTGTCACTTTGTTCAACACTGTGCACACACAAAACAGACGGTGCAACAGTGACTCGCACGATGGGAAGAAATATCTTCTAGGCTTTGTCATCAGCCGTGTTCGTATCTTAATATTGAACCGATGAAGGCCCTTTTGCCCACAGCCACCATCAGAAATGACAAATTCTGACAAATTCTGACAAATTCTGACTAAAATTTGTCAGAATTAGTCACTATTAGTCACTATTAATCAGCCTTCTCTCCGCCGCTTTTGCACCTGCACCCCCTCCCCAAAGCAGCAACTACAGCTGCAGATTACAAAACACCCTCAAAGTGGCATCTCACAAATCACTCAAACCGGCAACTCTGCAAATTGCTCAAACCGGCAACTCTGCAGATCATTCAAAGCGGCAGCATACACACAACACTTTGAGCTCAAACAACCCATTTCTCACTTGAACAAAATCGGAAAAATCATTAAAAAATTAAATCTAATTAGAAATTTAATGTGCCATCTTCCCCATGAGTATTGGTGCATAAATTGCCACATCACATCAACTAATTTGAGCTTTCTTGATGATGAAAAAATAGTTTGCATATATAAGACAGCACAGGACCTTTATGTTATATTAGGACTCACTCCAATGGATGTCCCAAGGAAAAATAAGATGATACATAAAACTGAGAACATAGGAGCATAACTTGCAGCCAGACTGAAGATTGCAGTGAAGTACAATGTAAGATTGAAAGCAGTACTCTGAGTGAGTAAGTCAGAGCCTCCAGAGAAAAAGTCAGCAAGGGAAATCTTTGTTTAAGCATTGAACTCCTACATGATCCTCATCCTACAGCACTGAGCATCATTCCAGAAAACATTGAGGAAGAGAGATCTACAATATGGCTGTCTATAACTGTAGAAGTTGCAAGTTAAGCAGAAATATGCAGGAACAAAAGAAGAGATTGTACATATTAGTAATAAGCTTACTACACCTGTCCTTACACATGGGCAACTGACATAATGTGACAACTAACATTGTATTTAGTGGGGCTTTAGTGTAATTAGAATTTCACAATAAAATTCAAGTTTCTTCCAGACAGACTAAGATAATACAGGTGGGTGTAAGTGAAGGCTAACTCATGTGCACCAGTTTAGCTGGGAGTTGCTGCATAAAGCTTGCACGTGACTCAGCCATCACTTACACCCACCTGTATATTGTCTGTAGAACTCAGACAAAGCCAGAATAGATATGAGCACTGTGTTTAAACCCAAGTCCTGGCAAAGCCAGGACAGATCTAAGCATTGCATTTAAAAAACAAGTTCTGGCAAAGCCAGGATGGATCTAAGCATTGTGTTTGAAAAAACAAGTCTTGGTGAAGCCAGGATGGATCTAAGCATTGTGTTTGAAAAAACAAGTCTTGGTGAAGCCAGGATGGATCTAAGCATTGTGTTCAAAAAAACAAGTCTTGGCAAAAGCCAGAATGGATCTAAGCATTGTGTTTAAAAAAACAAGTCCTGGCAAAGCCAGGATGGATCTGAGCATTGCATTTAAAAAACAAGTCCCGGCGAAGCCGGGATGGATCTAAGCACTGCGTTTGAAGTGAAGTCCCGGTGAAGCCGGGACTTCAGCTGGTCCCTTTTGGCCTGACCTGTGATTACTAATCGTCGTGAGAATTTGACTTTTATGATTTGACTGGATCGCCGTGTTTTAATCGAATATGGTAAAGATCGACATGTCAATTTGACGAAGGATCGCACAGTTTGCAGCCGTGCGAAAATGTACTGCATTTCCAATGAATCCCACCGCAGCTCTCCTGACGATCTTCTAAGTCTTAGCTCCTATTTTCCTCCCCTTTTCACGGCCTTCCTTTTGTTTTCTCTACTTGCAGCACTAGAAGCAGGATCGGCATACATAGGCGCCATGGTCATGATGATGTGCGGCTTTAAAGACGGTCGTAAGCAGAGAACTGGACTGACGAGAGGTATGCAGCTTGTATGGCATAACGTGCCTCCAGGTACGTGAATGTTATCTCGACGTCAAAATATATGCCGACACGCTCCCTTCGTAGACATACTTGTACTTTTTCTAGTATCCGAAGGACTCTGCGCCAACGAAGCTGCTTGTACGTGTTGAGTAGCAGAGTAGTGAAAGATGATCTGACACTTTTTTTGTTATTCCTGGGTGGGTAGGTGTCATTTCTATGGTGAGTCCGTCCTGCGTTGTTTTCGTACTTCTGGCCAAGTGCGGTTCAGGATGGTGGATACGTTTCACGTCGCATTGGGCAAGTAATGCACCTCAAGAATGATGACCTTTCAGGCTCACAGCGCTTTCGGAAGTCTCTCATGCTATGTACCACTACCTGGTGCGTTGAAGACAGACGATTGGTTTTGCGATCCTTTTTGACGTCGCAACAAAGGTGACAAATTACAACAGCCTTGCTGCCCTCGGTACCGAAGTTTGGTGCGTCTCAGTTAAAGGACATATCGGGTATGCGTTCACTGATATGATCGGCGTAGGTCTCTGTGTGTGCGTCTTTTGCTTGACGGTTTTGATTTCTGCATATTTACCAGAAGTTTCTAGCTCTCGTTGGGCATAAACGTCGTCATGGCGTTTGTAGTGCAAATGTCTGTCGAATGACTCAAAATTATAGACAATAAAAAATTACTAATCTCTTCATCTCGAATAGCTTCTTCATTCACAAAATTCATGGATGTAAGTCTGGTCTTCTATTTTTGTAAGTGTTGTTCCTGATTGATGCGCGACTCACAACAGTAAGTGGGAACAATTGGTGGATAACGGTTCCTACTGTACGTTGAAAGCACCATTTTCCTTGACGGAAAAATGAGCTCACACACCACTCGCCTTAGTCGGTCACGATATTGGCACATTTTGGTGCGTCACAATCAGAGCATTTAGCCCATACATCATTCTGATACGATCGGATTACCTCATTCAGGGTTTGGTATGGGTGAGTCTGTCTGGTAGCTAGCTATATCTTCCGCGACTAGCACTGAGACCGATGGAATACAGAAACGATGGCAGGATTGTGAGCTCAGACATCATGAGTACCCAACGAGTCCTGAATTGATGCTTATGTCTCAACGTAGCTTTGTCAAAAAAGAGTTCAGACACTAGTCGCAGCTGAATGTACGTGTGCATTCGCAGAATAGGCTAACTCCCCTGTCCTTGTGCTTATACCCGGACTTCCCCCTCCTCTTAGTATATTGCCGCACTACCGTTCGCAGTGACGGCAGTGTTGTCTGATATCGTGATCACTGTTGCATTGTGCTTTCTGCTCCAGAACAGAAAGACTACGTTCCGATCGTACGTCCTTCAATGTTTTCAGTGGCGCGCGCTCGGAATGACCAGATTTATCATGGCAGAACCAACACGCTCCTCAACTACCTTATTATATATGCTATTAACAGGTGCTTGCTGACGTCGTAAGTCACACTTTGTTCTGATCGGCAATATGCTTATTGACTTCAACGAAGTGTTATGGCTGTGATAGAAGTTGTTGTGGTAAGCCTGCTTCATGAGGCAAGCAATGGGCTGATGGTTATGACATGACGTCACGGCAGTTCGTCTCGCTTCCTGGAACGTTTTGGTTCTTCGCAGTTGACTTCGTGAGCCCTCGGCGCTCTCTTGCCATATTTATTTTTGCTTATCACTTATCTAAACAGATAATCGGGAAATGTGAGACGTCTGCTGAACAGCGTCGCTTTTCTTTATCCCTTATTGATGCTGATTGCAGGCTACGCGAACTCGCTCCTCGCGACGTTGAACTCACGTCAGGCACTGCGCGGCAAGGGTCTCGATACGGAGAGCGGACCGGTGCTGTCGACGTTGGAGGGCTTTACGCCCACGGCCCTCGAAATTGCGGGAGTTACGCCATCGATGCTCTCGCGCAGCAAGATGTCGGCTCAGGTAAGATCGTTCCGTCTTACCGAAATCGCTTTACATGTACCGAACTTCAACTGTAGACCGGGCGCATGCCGCTAAGCTTTGATGATACATCTCGGTCAGCTGAGACGAAGTCGACAGAACTAAAAGAACTGAAGGCAGTAAAAACTCATTTCACATTTCTGTTTATCATTTAGTAAAACTGATGGTATATTTACTAGACACCTGCGGATGATTTGCGGGCACAAATGTCGGTTGTTTCACGCAGTGAGGGATGCTCCTCGTTCACCTTTGATCATAATGACATTTCTGTGTAGACGTGTGGTTTAATCTTATATTCATTTTTATGCTTCCCCTCATATCTCATCTTTTCAACCTCCCTGTCAGAACTTTGTGTCTTATATGACAATTTTCAGAATTAATATTGTGAGCTCGACCGAAGATTTAGGTCCGCGCGGAGGTGGCGGAACAAGCCGAAGTCTCGTTTGACCGCCACCCTCGCCGCGTCGCAACCGCTTACTCGCTAGAGCATTTTCTTTGCTGACCCACCCTCTACTCCCATTAATATGGTGTTTTACCTCATGTACTATGGTATACTCAATTCTGGTCGATTCTCTACGTTCTCTTAAATGTCTGTTGCTCCCTCCCACCACACCTCTTTGCTCTTATCATGCCCGCCCGCCCTGTTGAACCTCTCTGACTCCACTCTCTTGCAGTTCTCATTGCAGGCAGAACGATGGAAGCCGGAGACGATTCACGCGGCTGACACCTATCTCTTCTTCTCCTCTCTTCTCTTTCGCAATGCACAAATATCTACATTGATCACATGTAATACATAAAACTCCGCAATCTAACTTATAATGCGACGCGAACGCTCCTTTGATTTGTCTGCTAGACTGTGTAGTCCGTTCATTATATGCATACGTCTCTGCAAAGCTTGTCTCTATCGACATATGCTTTTGTGCGTGCTCTGTCGGTGCAGCAAGCTGTACCGACGGGATGGGGCATGGGAGACGATGCTCGTCGCAGCCAAACAACGCGTCAATAGACACAAACAACAAAACGCCGACAAATTTCGTCTCTAGCCTTTCTCGGCACTTGACTCCGATGTCTGTCTCAAAGTACTTCAACCCGCACAACGCTGCGATATCTACTGAGCCGTGTACACGTTCACAAATCTTTGGAGATGGCGAAGCTGAGGCGGCCGGGGCGGCTTCGACGCTCAGAGATGAATTTTATCAAGATGAGTTGAGGTGGTTGGAAGACCACCTGCGTTCTTCCCTCGTTTATGGGCCGAGTAACGTAAATCTCGGAGAGACACGACCTCGTAAACGATGGAGGACTGGCGAGAAAGACAGCGATTCATCATCATCACTATTTGGTGTGTGCTCATTACTGGACGCTCATGGGTTTTACATTATATTGAGGATAATGCCTTTTGCTTGTAGACTTCCGCCTACTATCAGGAGACGGCTCGTCCCACAAGATAAACATTCAGCCGAAACCTCCACAAGCCATTCGGTCAGTTTTCATCTGGCTCTAAAACTCGATACGCATGTACAAGTAACGTTTACAGGATCGTTGAACGCGAATACGAAGACAGCGCAAAGCGTGCGGAGGTGAGAATGAGGCAAGCAGAAGATGCCGCCGTTGATTTCGCGTGGGTTATGTCGCAGTCTCGGTTGTCCTTTCCTGTAAGTCAGAAATGGACAGGCTCCAAGCGTACTCGATGGCGTACTGACTAACTCTTGTGAACCAGGCCTCGTCAAATAACATCAAAGAACGTCGTATGTTACCCGCGTCTACTGGCTCGCTGCTCGACACTTCGTCAAATATCCTTGTTATGGAGTGCCCGAAGACCTCAGTCCAGCTTCCTCTGCATCTGAGAACACAAGCTGCGACACCAAGCCCTCATGGTTTAAAGGGTAGACTATGCTGCCCACTACTTCCAGTGTTCCCGCCCTCAATTGTAGAGGGGAGACGACGGAGACTGCGATCCTCGCCTAGGCGGCGGCTTGTTCTCGACTCTTAATTGTAATTTGGACGATTGGATTCCTTTGGTACTTCGACTATGCGTATTACTTCGTTTGAAATACTTATTGTATGTCCTCCTTTTGCAACGTATCTGTGCATGTTTTTCTCCGAGGATATCATGCCTTCAAGGCCCCTTTCTACTGATAGCTAGGTCGTAGCATTCTTCCTGTACAAGATCCCCAATAGCTCACCTATCAAATCCAACTCGGCAACACATTGCAGAGAAAAAAAGAAGAAACGTTCAAATAAACACAGCGAATGAGAGGGATAAACATGAAGGAGTCCAAGTAAAGCGATGAATAGCGTATGCTACCGCCTGATCTCGACGGTGATGCTGATAACCATGATGATGATATACGAAAGCACGAGGAAGATGCCCCAGCCACGTGTAAGGTGGTATCCGTTCAACGGGACGCACACGAGCGTCGCGAGGAGGAGCGCAAGCAAGCCGACGGTACTCACGAGGAGCGTCGTGCTGAAATCAAGCGCGTACGGCGCACCGCCCGCTGCGCGCACGACGGCCGTACCAGACACGCCGACGCCGAGCAGGATATTGAGCATCGGCCCGCCGAAGCACGCGGAGAAGCCCATCACGGGCGCGAAGGCTGCGACGGATATGTTTGCGACGAAGTCGGCGAGTGAGTTACCGACTGCGAAGATGGTAAGGCCGATGATGGCGTCGCTCAGACCGAAGATGAAGCCAAAGGTCTAGACAGAGGTCATCAGTTCAATGCTGAGACATGGCTGAGTAGAAGAGACAGACCTTGAGGACGTTGACGACCTCGTCTGCGATGGCCATAATCCATACCACAGCAACGAAGAAGCCCATGAAGCATCGCGCCATCTGCGCAACGGGATCGTTCCCCCTGTCTGCAAAAGCCAGCACGAGAAGCGCCGCCACGCCGCCCCCAATCGCCGTCGCGATGAGTAGCCACGCCTCGCGGTGCGTGTCCATGCCGGAGAACAGCACGGCGACGCAGAATAGCGGGCCGAGCAGCACCTGCGCTGCCATCAGCCACTTGTTGAATTTCAGTTCATGCATCTCCTCCTGCACATCTTCCTCCGCAGTGAGTACGCGCTCTATGCCTTCTTCCTCAAAATCGACGAGGCGAGCCTCCGGGACGTCCACAGTCATCCGGGCTCCGACCTTCTCCTCTGCGTCTACGGCTCCGCGTGGTGTGACGTGCACGGGCAGCGTCACCGTAAGGAAGAGGACCGCAGGGGCGGCGAGGACAGATGCAATCATCCCTAGCGTGCTCTTCTCACGGAAGTTGTGCAGCGTCGGGAAGAGCACGTGCAGCGCATGACGGCATGCATGCAGGATGCGTTGCCTTCGATTGCGAGGGAGCATGTGCACATGGCCGTGGGACGCGGATCCGCCTGGTGAACTCAGCAGGCCGAGCGCTCCTGCGTCGAAGGAGACTTCTGAGCTGGGTGAGGCGGGCGTTGTTGATATAAGAGGTATTTGGGCATCGCGGCCCCGCGGTACGGAGAGGTTTGGAGGCGCACTCACGGTTTCTGCATCCGTGTCCTGTAAAGCAACGGCTTGTGAAAGCGGCGATCGCGAATGCAAGGGCAGAGCAGTGTCCCAGCGGTCCTGACTCGTTGCCGAGTGACTTGACTGCGAAGATGCGCGGCGCGAGAGCGAGGAGCGCGAATGCGAGTGGTAGTGTCCGCCAACATATGGCGAGACGGGGCTCTCGAACGCGCTGAGTGCGGCGCCGGCCGATTGGTGCTGCAGCGAGGCGACGACCTGCCGGAACTCAAGCGCACCGACGAGCGAGAAGGAGGGCATCTGTGAGAGGTGCGGCGACAGGGAGGGGGACGGTGAACGAGAGTGAGAACGCGGACGGAGTTGCGCGGTGTCAATCCCGAGCGCTGGTGGCGCTGTCGGGCTAGAGTGTGCTCGCGCTCGTTGCGGTGAGGGTGCAGGAATTGAGAGATATTCCGAAGCTATAGAGAAATCAGCGGTGGTCTCGTAGGTTGAAGCAAGCCAACGCACGATCGTCCCTGTACGGCTCTGGCAATTCCTCTTCGGCATATTCTCCACGGACGATAGCCTCGAGTTGTTTCCTGCGGAACTGTCTCCGATCCCACCAGCTCCCTACAATCACAACAATAACGTAGACTGCATATAGAGCGATAAGCGTCGCCGCCTCCCATGCCTGTATCTTGCCATCCCAGAGGATGACCAAGAGCAGCGCAACCGCCGTGGTAAAGAAACCCACGTCCCGCATGAACGGCCGTGCGTCCACAGAGAAGGGGCGTATAATGCACATCGCACCCGCGACAACAGACACGATGAAGCTCGCCGCACCGAGGAGCTCGCCGATAGCGAGTGCGCCCGCACCCGCGCGCATGGCGGAGAACGTGCTGAAGACGTCGGGCGAGCCGTTCCCGAGCGCGAGGAACGTGACGCCCGCGACGTTCTCGTCGAGCCCGAGGCGCTGCGCGAGCGTCGCGAGGTTCGGACAGAAGAAGTCTGATGCGCTGATGCCTAGCGTGCTGAAGAGGAAGACGAGCCAGACGAGGAGCCCCGCGAAGACCAGCGGGCGTGCCGTGGGTGCCGTGCAGAAGTAGTTCTGGACGTATGGGATGGAGAGCACGGTATTTGATGCTGCGCAGCTTTGCTGGACGTATGCGCATTGCTCCTCGACGGGCACAGAGAGCGGGGCGCATTGCTCGCCGCCGACGCTCCGCTTCACGACCGCGCTGAGAACGCTATCTGAGATAGTTGAACCATAGCGACCTTGCGACCAAAGAACGGCTTGGACGACGATGGCGATTACGAAGACGAGTCTCAACAGACCTGAACTAGGCGTCATGCGAGCTCCGTCGTTGTCGTAAGCAGTGGTGAAGAATTCATGCAGGACGTCCTCGACGTCAGAGTGAGGCAGCTCAGCGCACGCGCGTTTTCAAGTTTCAGCACATGGTCCAAAAAAAGTTATCATTTTCATTCCATAAAGTCACAATATTAATAACCCGATCGCTAAAATCCATACACACAGCAAATTCGTCCAAAAACTGGGGAACGTGGAAGTAGAAAAGAAAACTAGAGGCTGTTGAAGAACGCCAAAAGAGCAGGTAGCGCCAGACCTAATCCAACAAAGCCGTTTCTCGTGGTACCCGAAGTGCTGGAAGTGGTGCTGCTAGGCGCGGACGTCGTAGGCGTAGTAACGGTCGCAGTCGATTTGGAGGTCACCGAGATACTGGCAGGGATCAGCGAAAGCGAGTTTGACAAGCTCGATCCTGCTGAGCCAGTACCCGAGAACGTAATGCTTGGGGTCACCGAACCCGACGCTCCTGTCGCGGTGCCCGAAGCGCTGCCCGTCACACTGCCGGCCCCTAGCGGAACACCGATAAGACTGACAGCACCCGACTCCGTGATCACCGTTGCGGAGGAGCCTTCGCTGATATTCTCCGTGCAGACCGCTTGGCCGTTTGAAATGCCACAGTGTACGTCGACGAAGAACGACGCCTGCTCGGTCACGATGACGGCGCCCTCCGAGATGTGCGTCGCACCCTGCACCATTGTCACTATAGTATTATGAGCTTGAGGACAGTTTGGAAGAAAAGATGACTTTAAGGCTACGCACTCGTGAAGGGTATACCAAGCGTGTCGAACGTTCCGGATAGCACGTATGTCGTGCCGTCAGCCCCTGTGCCTATTGCCTCTCCTTGCAGCCCATCGCCCTGGAATCCTACCGGGAACAGCGAAGCGGTAGACACCTGTGCTCGCACGACTGATTAAAAAAATCATCAACACCCGCTCGTTGTCTCTTCTCTCAGTTCACTCTGAACTCACCGTTCGCAACAGCGAGAACAAACAAAGCCAACGCGATCATCTCTAGATTGACGATGAGTAGACGCGTCCCTCGCTATCCGCGTCGAGTTGGCTGAAGAGCGTCAACGACGGGCTCGCTATGGGGGCGTTAAAAGGATGCATCATGCTCTAGCCACGCGTTTTATATGATGGCCAAGAGCGGCCTTCCTCGAGCCGATCAAAGCAAGAGACTGAACCTTATTATTTTACTAACCTTCTTAAGGCATTATTTGACCTGCCACTTTATCCAGCTTTTAGCAGAAATAACTCATAGATCGAGTGTATGTCTACAAGATTGAGAAAGAAAGAAAAGTCCTAACTTGCCCCTTCGTTCCCGGAATACACTGTGCCAGTGAGATTGAATGGTGCTCTGTGTTTTTTTCTTTTTCTTTTCTTTTCTTTTCTTTTTTTTTTTTTTTTTTTTTGCTGTAATGAAACTTTTAAAAGCAGTGCATCCGCTCATCCTGTGTGATCAGAACAGCTTCATGACATGTGGTCCAGGGCACTTCTAGATCTGGGAGCTTTGGAGAGAATGCTCTCATACGTACGTACGTGTACACAGAGAAACTGATGTGCGTATCCATCCTTGCAGAGATGAATCTAGGCTGTCAGAGCACTGGGAGGTGGAGCAAAAGCATTAGAAGAGTCAGACCGAGGAAAGTTATCTTGATAAATCGAACAGAAAGGCTGATGTACAAGAATTGAAAGACCAAGCAAACATGCAAGACGAATATTACAGCCATTTGCAAAACTATAGTCTTTCATACCTCCTCGGGACACCCTAATTTTGATCTTAAGTGCAGTACTAGTGTGCACCCTTGTGCAAGTCCGAATCAACAACATGTTGACAGTAAGTCTTCAGACGCGGTCAAAGACACTCCGAGGCCCCGCTATCCTATTGTTCTCTTAAAAGCTCTTATAAAAGCCCTCTGAATACGCACTATTGAGGAAGAGTACTCACCGGCAAGATCGGAACTGAAATAGGTAACCAAGTACCATCATTCAATTGGATGCAATTGGCCGGCCAAGGACTAGCATATCAGGTCCGTATCATCTATCCATTAATCTAGAAGCGAATAAAACATAAATACATGCTCGCAGTCGTTCTACATATCGAATCTATCGGGAACCCAGGGAGGTATGACCTATCTAACAAAGAGAACAGAGATGATAGCCATAACGACCTGTAATCCAAGAAGACTCCAGAATGCGCCTTGATAGCCTTTGAACTGCGAAGAGACAGGTGCGTCGGTGGGTAGGTGATTATTGACTCCAATCGATATTGAGGTCATGACTAACAAAAGAGTTTAAGTTTTGTTTCTTGATCGAAAGGACAGAAGACAGAGCACACTTACTCGCCAAGCCAATTGTTGCACCGAGCTGGAAGGATGTATTCACAAGTGCGCCGACGACACCCTATGTCGCGGGATAAATCAGCATGAATGGAGCACAAATAAAATGCACGCCATACCTCCTCTCCTTTCTTTGCACTTGCCATGAAAGCAACACTCACACCAACATATGAGATGCCGGTTCCCACCATCCCGACAACCATCCCTGGGAATATATAACTCCAATACTTATCTGGAGAGCCTGCAAGTGCGAACAGGATCGCTGCACTAGCCATGAGCAACTGTCCGATAGGCAGAAGAACCCGACGGGGGAGGCGAGGTCCGTAATGCCCGCTGAGATGTGAGGAGATGCCACCTGCGACACCGATAGGGATGCAACGCAGTGAAGCCGCCAATGGCGACCAGCCAAATATATCCTAAGGGCTTCATCAGACTCGGGAAGTCTAATAAGAATTTATTCGGCAACCTACTTGGAATATTTCGACGAGCTGGAGCTCAGACCCGTATAAGAACCAGTAAATGCTTTAAAGTGTTATGCGTATTGGTTCATGCTTTGAATTGGCCACTCAATCATATATTACGGCGTACCTTAGCGCATAAATAAACAAAGGCACAACGTTCTGGATACGCCATGTACTCGGAGGGACTGCTGGATCTGACACCTTTCGCTCAACAAGAAAGAAGACGAGTATGAAGACCGCAGAGAGGATGAGTGTGACAATGATCTGTGGCTTCCCCCAGCCTTCATGAAAAGCAAGTCAGATGAGGGTCCTTATAAGAAGACAATGCTGAACCTACCGGTATGACTAGCGTCGGATATGGCATAGACGAACAAGATGAGGCCACCTGTGAGTGCACCTACGCCGGGCAAATCAAGACGACGGTCCTCGCGCAAATTGGCATGACCTGCTTGACGGCTAGGTAGCATGATAATTGAGAAAGCACAGAGAGGAAGGATCATAATTGCCACGAGGTAGAACACTTAGAGTTCGATAGAAAGGATAACTCAGGTAAGTGTAAACTAGATAGAGTGAATCTAATCTACGAACCCCATTTCCAACCTGCTTTTGAGGTCAGGACACCACCGAGAACGAAGCCGAGAGCATTTCCGACAGCCCCACTTGCGCCGAATGCTGCGAGAGCCTGCGATTGCTCTACCGGGTCAGGGACCGTCTGGACGATGAGCGCTATCGCAGAAGGAATAGTGAGGGCTGCGCCTTCAAGCCAGTGGCGTCCGTCAACATATTTTTCAAATGAACTGGAATAAGAACATGTACTCACCGATCCCTTGAATTGCTCTGAAGACGATGAGCATAATCGGATGTATGCTGACAGCACACAGAATACTGAAAATCCCAACGATCGCACAGCCTATGACGAAAACCGGCTTAGGGTGGTAGATGTCCGCCAGGCGTCCACCAATGAGTTGGAAGGACGCAAATGTCAGCGTATACGCTGCGATAACCCATTGCAACTCGGACGCCTGGAAGTCTAGTGTTTCTCCGATCTAATGCGTAGAAATAGAAATGAGTTTGGTAGAAAAATCATGAGGTACTATCGAATACTTGCCTGTGGAAGGGCGATGATGGAAGATGAAGAACTGATGATGTCAAAAAACTGCGCCGAGCATAGTAAAGGCACGATAAGGCGACCTCTTGCACCAGTGAGTAACTTCTTCAAGCGGAATTCGTCCGTTCCGTTGACTCCAGCCTCCTGCTTTTCGACATCGCTCACAAAATCGAATCTCTCTTGTGAGATGGAGTTTGGCTTGCAGATGTCGTCTTTCGGCTGAGGAGATTCTATAGTTTCGAGGTTTACAGAACATGCAGTAGAGGCATCTCCGCAGTCTTGGAGTTGACTTTCAGTCGAAGGATACATCGTAGTTCAAGCGAGTCCCAGCTTTGAAGAGGGAGGCGCAGTACAGGCATGTTGCTTTATATCAGCCTCATTTCAGAGAGCGTTTACAAACCGAAAAGAGATTAAGGCTGAGTGACGTCTCAATCTTGATACGACTCAGCACACCATAAATGCTATCTGCGAAGCATTGGTCAGTGGTGATTCAGCCATAGGGTTACAAAGATCTTCTGGTTTAATCTTAATATGTTGAGTGCCGAGTGCTGAGCTGTAATGCATGGTGATGGACATGTTCAGAAGTGGCCGCAGTGGGCGGACACGAAGCGAACTCAATAAAAAGGATCGGCGGCTTGATCGACGACACTTCCAAATTGAGCAAAACAGAACCGTGCAAAACGGAGTAGAGGAATACTAGCTTGCCAGTGCCCTCCACCCTTAAATAAGTCTCCAATATGTGCATCGTCCGCTAACTGAGTCGCACGACGCTTTTCATCCATCTTTTATTCTCCTACTGGTTGAAATCCAGTCTAATCTATTGAAACTTGAAGCTGCGTGCCTACAGTCAAGCTCGAGTCACTGGCACCTCTTCAAAAATCACGTCTCCGAGTCTCTCCTTCACGCATGCGGATGAAGTGCACACTTAAGCATGAAGCGTCTATATTAATGACTAAAATGCTTATGCAGCCACTCCAAGCCGAGGAAGGTAGCATACTGTCTATGTGGACAAATAATTAGGATGACTCCGACAGAACCCCGCGACGAGGAAGGTTCTAGCCTGAGCTTGAACTCGAATCGCTGCCAGTGGCTCAGTGCCTTTTGGTCGTTGATAAATTGAATTGGACGCGCTAACAGCTTTAGTACATAGACTTGGCCATTCCTCCTGACTTGTCTTTTGCGCCTTGTTGAAGCTATTCTTACTGTTAGAGGCTCAGGTTCAAGGTGTTGCAGGCATTTTTGCGCCGTATGCTGCCTCATTTTTTCATGGGCTTATATCAACATTCGAGCTGCTCTAGCTCATGATCAAAGGCTCAGGGGCATTTAATACGTTATGGCATTGCGGTCAACAAACTGGTACAGTCCATTCATATCTAATTATGGGCTTTCACCTGATCAGCTGTCTAGAAGCCAAATCTGCCCGAGTGCCTCGTCACCAGAAGTACCAAATATAAACATAATCCAAAATTTACTATGCACCTGCCCTGCTCTTCGATTTGTTTGAATACTGGGTAGGCTGCATGGAGTACAGGTCTCGCACTGAAAACTAATACTTCCTGCGGTTAATTTAGTGGTTCATATTTCCTTCGACCCTCTCAACTCCCTCAAAGTATATACACTTCTCCCTCCTTGGGATCCTGACATCAAAGTTCACACTAAGCTTGTGTTCATATGCCCCGGCCCCTCGGTATTGAATTGGTGAGCTTGCATCTCATTTCGTTCGACCCCCTCAACTCCATCGAGAGTACACTACTTGCATTCCTTGAGCCCGTTCATTCCAAATAATACAGCGAATCCCATTCCCTCGGGCCCTTCAGGAATACCGAGTCCCTCAAGTCTCCGGCGAAGATGCATTTCACAATGCGGTAGTGATCCTGCTAGTCAGACAAGTCCGTATTAACTCCCACAGCTTTGCAGCGGCAGCTACTTCGGCTTTCGGTGAAAGAGTACATGTTTCTTGCTCGGTTAGTGTTTCCCTATCAGCCTTCCTGCAGATACACATGAACCCCACCAATTGTGTTGTCTGCCTGTGAGATGTTAGCTAGCCGTCCAGACGTAAGAACATTTGGACGGCTGGCCAACGTCCTGCAGGTGAAATAACAAGATTAGAGGGGTCTGCAGGCAGGCAGTCTTGGCGCCAAGCTGTTTGAGCTAACGTTCACTGATACATAAATGAAGCTTCGGAGTGGACGAATAGATTATAGCGCATAGCATTGCGCTAGACAACGAAGTAGTCCGGTGGACCAAGCATACAAGCTTGTTCGCTCAGAAACCAAAATGGTCTCAGTATCTCGTCACCAGGGACAACGAGAGACTCACGGAGTTCCAGACTATGTAATTATAAGCACTGGCTCAAGCTCAGGTTACAGTAAGCTATGCATCGCCGGGTCTACTGCTGGCAAGTTTCGCGATTTTGTTTTTGTAAATGTGTACTAAAGCTCGGGGAATTTAAATTTTCACGCACAGGCTGGGGTTCTTGCATTCATGTTCCCATCCGATTGATTCCACCGAATGGAAGTTAACATCCATCGACTCTCTCGATTTCCTGAAGAGGTTACTAGCATTCCCCAAGTTCGAGGCTAAAATTCATACCAAGCTCTTATTTGTATTCAGCAAATCATACACGTCCTTTGATTCCTCTAGTCTTCGGCGGAAAAGCACCCCTTCACACTAGCATTCTAGATTCAACAGCATCAGTATTTTATCCACCACCACGCGTGCACACACAATCATTTGTTTCACTCATTTGTTCATCCATCTTCCTCAAACCCAATTCAAAAATTCAGATTCTGACTCCTGGTTGACTTTTGAGCGTAACTAGATCGCGACTCACAGGACTAAGGGTATGCCAAATAAATAGACCCAGTCTCGTTTTCTTTCGAGCGCCCTCCAGGGTCGACCGCGGGCCCCTCAAGAGTATAGAGCCTTCCTCGTTCTTGAAAGTTAAAAGAGCTCACACTAGTACTAGTACTAAGCTCACATATACTTTCCAAATGATATTAATATTATCTCTGGTTATTCCAGCTCCTCGAGTAAATACCAAATACACCCGGTCCTCGGACTCTGGCTCTGAGATCCAAAGTAGTCCCACACTAGTACTAGTACTAAGCCCACATTCCCTCCAATCAATATATAGCCTTCCTTGAGTCCCTTCCTCTAGAATAGCCTGACTGCCTTCTGACTCTGACTCTGGCTCCAACTCCAACTCAGGAGAAGTAAGCTGACTATTATTATTTGCCCCCTTTCTGTAACTTTGACTCGAGTGCCAGCGACATGTACAGTATTTCACCCTTCCTTTGGACACCCCTTTCCTTTGGACACTTGGTGTTTTTGGCATCAATATTCATTGAATCGGTCCAGAAAAAAAAAAAAATACGTATACTAATACATGTGTTCTTCAACTATATGTAAGGTTTGAAGGCAAAACGGTGGCGATGTTGAATGTGGAGAGGCAAAAAGTGTTCAGATTTGGGTGTTTCTTCACATTGACTCATTGAGGCTAAGGTAATTTCCATCCATTTAATTTCACCAAGGATATGTATGCTGTTTTCAAAGGCACTATTATACAGAGAAGCTACCTCAAAATTATTGACAAACATAAACTTGGAGATGAAATTTCAGGTGTAAATTAGAATGGGCAAAACAAGCTGAGGAAGGACATCTTGAGTGTGATGTCTGTTAGGAGGCACATGGGTGCTGGCTTGGACATGATCGCCGAGTGGCTGGCTGAACGAGTTATTTTGTGATGGTGTCTATGACGTACCAACGTAACAAAAAATCAACCTACCCCCCGGATGTATAGACATGTGATTGAGAAATCCCAAATGAGGAATATCCTACCATAAAGGGTTAAAAATATCATCATGTGACTTTTCCTAGGTCCGGGGATGGGTTTTATTTTTGTGAGATTTTTAAGTTACCCCCCAGATGAGATGGAATTATAACAGTTTTGCTGAACTGTCACCCGGAAAAGATAGTTTGCATCACGTGATGTGAGGATCTAGTAAAATGCCCCGGAGGAGTAACTAAGTACCCCGGAGTATAAATCACATGACACATAAAATCATCACATGAGTTGATCAATCTTTTGTGCGTGTAAAAAAGTACAAATAACATTTCTTTAGGGTGCCCATTCATTAGCTTGTACACATATCCGTTGCGACAGGACAGCTGAAGTAACTAATCTAAGCTCTCTCCCTAATCCTGAATCCAGAAGAGCATGTACTCCTGCCCTACATTCTGGCGTCATTCCCTGCAGCTTGAGCGATGGTACCAAATCCTTGACCTGCTCCAATGACATCTCCTTATCTGGGTCAAAGTGAAGTATCTTTCGCGCTACCTGATTCCACCATGCTTCACTCCAAACTTGCTTACACTTCTCGGGAGATGTGCAGCTTGCGGCATGCGTCAAGGTTGGTGATTTTGCCGCAATGAGTTTCCGCTCGTATGCGATCCACTCCCTGACCTTCGCAAGTAGCACAAACACATCATATCCAATTAATTGAATATCCAAGTGGGTGAGGTGAACCAGTGGAGTATGGATGAGAGAGACCAGTGCGCGGTCAAACCATGAAGAGACGCAATATTTGATAGCCAAGTTGTATCGAAGGGCATGTGAGATAGAAGCCTCATCCAAGTGTAGGATTGACCAATGACGGAGGTCAGGGATAAGATAAATGGTAGATAGCTTCAAGACGTCTATGAGCATCTGTGTTTCGTATGGACCCTGCTTCCAGCTAAAAAATAATATTAGCATCTAAAGCTGCAGAAGAATGTTTATAATAGCTTACTAGCCAAACATCTTGTCAAAAAGATGCCCCAGCTCTTCAGCTGACGTATCAGGAAATTCTAGAGGCATATCCTTTGTTGAACCATCCATAACGACCCCCTCCTCATTTCTACCAGGCAAGTGAAACATATCACTGAAGAACTCAGACTTCTGAGTGAGGAAACCCTTGTGAATGCAAAACAGCACCCATTTTCCATTATCTAAAGTAGAAGGTGCCTGTGAAAGAAGCAGTCAGAGCTTTAGTCGACTATACAAGAAAATTTCAAGTACCGTGATGAAAAGGTTTCCATCCTCATAGAAATACTCTGGATGAGTTTGAATGTTTCTAGCATTAGCTATGCTTGTCGTTGATCCATTGTTTGTAGAAGATGTTTCTGTTGACTCAGAAGCCATAAAGAAAGTCAAGAAAGACGACAGAAAAGTAAAGATGTGAAGTTGATGCATGTTCGAGTTGCCTTTTTATGTAAGCATGTACTTAGCATATACCGACCTCTACTTACCATCAGCCTTAAATCTAACATCTGAGCTTCTTCTATGACATAGAGCATCAATGGAATTTCCTCAGCTGCCTGAACGGTTAGATGGCTCAGCTTACTCAGCTAATGTGGTAGAAGTCCACAACGCTCTTCAGCAGACTTTCGACAGAGCACATCAGATCTTGGCCCTTCAGCAGTTAGATCCTCTGCGATACCAAATCCATGTTGATGTGATCGTGAAGGATGTGATACCTTTCCTAGAGGCTTTGGAGTCACAGTCAGAGAACGAAGGGATCCCAATAGCATGGGTCGAAGCTGCTTCAAAGTTGTTTGGAGACACACTTATTGCACTCCTAGAGGCAGCTAGAGCTGGTAATACTAGGTTAGTAAACCTTTATGCTAAAATAGAGATACAAGTAACTTATCATGAGACAAGAGAGGGCCTTAGCACTATAGTTGTTCAGCCAGTTACAACGGTGCATACATCTCGAAGGGGCCGACCACGTAAAGTCATCGATAAGAGGTTTTTAAAGGAGGCAATGGCATCCAGCAGAAATATTTCTGATGCACACCTTTCTAACCTCATTGGAACACATGCCAATACCGTGTGCAACTATCGAAAGCTATACAATATCAAGAAGTTCTTTTCGAATATTACCAGCAATGTGTCAGGACTCGAACTTCCCCTTTTCTTTATTTCCCCTTTTCCTTTTTCGTTTCTGTTAATTGCTCCTTTTCATTATCTTTAATCATCTTTCCAATCACTTCCCACACTCCCTCTACACGACCTTCATTCGTTCCATTCCCACTCGTTATGTAATGTTAGGTAATATAGTCTCACGGTCGTCGCTATATAAGGTCTCAGGAATCGCATGAACTCCTTGTTCTGCTTTTCCTCTTACCTCCGCGTCGACCTAGGTGAGACTCGTCCCCCTTGTATTAGTCTAGTCTTGTATTAGTCCTCTTACCTCCGCGTCGACCTAGCCTGAGTAAGCGTGTCCCGAGTCTACGCTCGAGTATAGCACGTCCCAGACAACAGTCAGCCGAGGCCTGCCCAGTCCGAGCCGTCTCCCGGGCTTCCGCCTAACATAAAAGCAGAACCCCACCCAGGCTCATCCCCAGCGTACGTCGTCGCTGTCGACTCGCCTTCACTCAGTCTAGAGGAGCGCTCCCCTCGACGGATTTGACGTGTAAACCCCCTGAACGACAACCCTCAACCCTGCCCGGACGTTTTCGGACGTTCGTGTATTACGTAAACATATCAACCGACATCTCCCGACCCTGGCTCTACGAATTAGCCTCTGGTGGAGCACGCACCTAACGTGGACGTGGGTAACCAGACGAGTCCAAACTTCGACGACAATCTCGTTTGTAATCTCACTCGGATCCTACCGCCTCGTCATCAACTTCGCTGACGAACCCGCTCAACGTTGGCGTAACCCCGGATCGAACACGCAACCGATCCCTGTCCCACCGCCAACGTCAAGATAGATCTCACCGACGAACAGCGACGGGCCCTTCCTGCCTCAGCCCGTTGGGATCCAGATCGACCAGGCTACATCGCGACCAATAACAGCGGCGTCACTCACGACATCTGGTGGAGTGAAATCCGGCACGGCTGGTATTCGTCAGACGAACGAGGAAGGAGAGCAAGGTGGCCTCCAGCTACCCCATCGTCACCCGCACCGTCAACATCTACGGTTAACCTACCACCGACTCCGGGTCCTTACCGCGAGACCAACAGAGATCCCTCACCGCCGACTCCCCCAGAACCTTCAACACCCGAACCCGCGATGTCAGCAGAAGGTTTCAGCCAACAGCAAATGGCGCAGATCGCGGCCATCGTTGCGAATGCCTTCGCCCATCAGGCGAACAACGCCCCAGCACCGGTCGCGGCCGCTAACCCCCCGACCCCCAACATAGACGTCGCCCGACCACGTGAATTCACTGGTGGCGACGATTACCTTGACTTCAGACGCGAAGTCCTTCTTTTCGTGTCCGCGAACCCAAACCGATACCCTACGTCGGAGAGTAAGATCTACGTAGCTCTCTCCTACCTGAAGGGTGGTAATGCGGCAACGTGGGCGCAGAACTACGTCGAGGAGTCGACAACGGCGGGAATCGTTACCTTCACGGACAGCTGGGAAAGATTCCAGGAACGACTCGACGCCTCGTTCGACGATCCGAACCGAAAGGAAGCTGCGCTGAAGGATTTCCGGGAGAAGGTTCAGAAGGAACTCACCGCGGATAAGTTCTTCCAACAACTTGACGTCATCATCAAGCGGGCGGAACTGAAAGACGACAGCGTTATCTGCGACCGCCTCAAGCGAGCAATGAACATCGAGGTAGTCCGCGGCGTGCTGAGGTCGACGCCCGTACCGACAACGTATGAGGCGTGGAAGAACAAAGCTATCGAGATCGATCGCGGAGAACAGCAGATCCGCGCGATTCAACGAGGCCGCCCGTTCATACCGCAACCTCGCCAACAACAACCGGCACCCCCCGCTCGGCGCCAAGTTGCAACCCCGCACGTCGACAAACGCGATGCGACCGGCGTCACGTTCGGAGGTATCGGACAACCGATGGACGTCTCTATGAACGAGGCACGTCGCAGAAGAGCTTGCTGGATCTGTGGTCAAGAAGGCCACTTCAAGGACAGGTGCCCGCAGGGGAAACCGATTATCCAGCGTATGCTGGAACTGATGGCCCCTGGCGAACGCCGCATCCTCGCAGACAAGCTCGGAGCGATGAAGGAGTCAGCCTTCGAGGAAGTCGTAGACACTCGGAGGTCGACGGTGGAGGACTATGTGGAGGAAGGAGAGAATGACGAAGAGGTCGTTGACTCGCAGGGTTTTGCGAGTGGTCAGGCGTAGCCATCGGGGCGACTGACCGGGAAGAACAAGGAACTTTGAATCCGGACTCGTTAAAATATAACCAACCGTCTGTACAACACGTAGATGCGAACGACGTCGATGGTTTTCCGGAGTATGAAGTCCCCACCGGTGTGAAAAGAAGTGAAGGGTACGAGCAGTTGTTCATGAGAGGAACTGGCGGACGCCAGCTGGACCTTCTCCTGAACGTCGGACACAGTGTGAAAGGTGAAGTGAGGGAGGTAGACGCTCACGCACTCGTGGACTCGGGATGTACAGGATCGTGCATCGACGTGAGGTTCGTCGAACGGTATGGGCTAGAGACGAAGCGGTATATTCGACCCCTTGCGGTGCTCAATGCCGACGGCACGCACAACGAAGCTGGGTTGATCGAGGAATACGTTGACGTTGAACTCACGATCGGTCATCATAAGGAACAGATCGTCCTGGCAGTAACCTCATTGGCGTCTTCTAACATCTTCCTGGGGTACGACTGGCTTCGACGACACAATCCAGAGGTCAACTGGAAGACGGGGACACTCGAATTTACTCGCTGTCCAGGTGAATGCGTGGTAGAGAAGGACGACGAGGAAGGTATGCGGAGGGTGTGGAGAGCAGCAGAGGAGACGAGGAGGGTGAGAGAGGTGCGAATGGACAAGGAGTCCTGGCCCGCATACCTCAACGACTACGCCGACGTCTTTAGCGAAAAAGGCTTCGAAAAGCTACCGGAACACCGACCGTGGGACCACGTCATCGACTTGAAGCCCGACTTCAAACCAAGTGACTGTAAAATCTACCCGCTCACGCCAACAGAGCAACAGTCACTCAAGGACTTCCTCGATGAAAACTTGAAGTCGGGTCGCATTCGACGGTCGATATCGCCCATGGCGTCGCCCTTCTTCTTCATTAAGAAGGCCGACAAATCGCTACGCCCCATCCAGGATTACCGTAAGCTCAATGACGGTACGATCAAGAACAAGTATCCCCTCCCTCTCATTGACGAACTCGTCGACAAGGTCAAGAAAGCGAAGTACATCACTAAGCTTGACCTTCGCTGGGGGTACTACAATATCCGGATCCGCGAGGGTGACGAATGGAAAGCAGCGTTTCGCACAAACATGGGCCTCTTCGAACCGACGGTCATGTTCTTTGGTCTCTGCAACGCCCCGGCAACGTTCCAGGCTTTTGTCAATCACATCTTCAAGGAACTGATTTACGCTAACCTGATCATCGTATACCTCGACGACATATTGATCCTCTCGGAGCCCATTGAGGAACATATAGACACGTCGAGGCGCGTCCTTCAGATCCTGCGAGAGAATGGCCTGTACCTGAAGCCGGAGAAGTGCGAATTTGACGCCAAGGTCATCAAATACCTCGGCCACATCATCGGTAATGGCGAGATCAAGGCTGACCCAGCAAAGACGGAGGCGATTGCGAACTGGCCGGTCCCACGAAACCTGAAACAGCTACAACAATTCCTCGGCATGGGTAACTGGCTACGACGGTTCATCAAGGACTACAGTAAGGTGGTCCATCCGCTGACGTCGTTAACGGGCAAGAAGGACTGGGTATGGAAGACCGAACAGCAGGAAGCGTTCGAGGAGCTGAAACGACGTCTCTGCTCACCTCCAGTCCTAGCCATCGCCAACGACGAGGGTCCTTTCCGCGTAGAAGCGGACTCGTCAAACTTTGCGCTCGGCGGTGTGTTGTTGCAAAAACAGGAAGGGAAGTGGAGGGTGATTGCCTATAGGTCAGAAGCGCTCCTACCCGCTGAACGAAACTACGAGATCTACGACAAGGAGATGCTCGCGATCGTTTCGGCGCTCAAGGAATGGCGACAATACCTCCTCGGCGCTCGCCACACGATCGAAATCTGGTCCGACCACGCTAACCTCACCTACTTCAGGTCAGCGCAGAAGCTGAGCTACCGTCAAGCCCGCTGGCGAACCGAACTTGAAGAGTTTGACTTCCACCTCGAACACAAGTCGGGGAAGACGATGGGCAAGGCGGACCTATTATCGCGCAAGGCAGGTTACGACAAGGGCCAGGATGACAACGACGGCATCGTCTTCATCAAGGAAAAGTGGTTGAATTGTGGAATAGTGAGGACGTCGCGGGATGAAGTGTTGGAACGAGTGGGTGAAGCGCAGAGGGCACAAGACGAGTCGGAAAGGCCGACGAATATGGTAGAAGTCGACGGGTTGTGGCGAATGAAAGGCAAGGTGTACGTGCCGTCGACGATGAAGGAAGCGGTGTTGAGGGAGTGCCACGACTCGACCCTGGCAGGACATCCGGGATCGTCGAAGACGGTCGAACTGGTACGTCGAGACTTCTGGTGGGCGTCGATGTTCTCCGATGTCCGAGCATACGTCCGAGGATGTGACCGCTGCCAACGAACGAAGGCTCTGAGGGCATCAAGGTCGAGGCCACTTCATCCAAACGCGGTCCCTGAAGGTCCCTGGGAAATTGTCACGGTCGACCTCATCGGAGAACTCCCGGACTCCAAGGGGCACAACGCAATCTGCGTTTTCGTCGATAGGTTCTCGAAACAGATGCACGCGATCCCGACGACGACAAAATTGTCAGCGGAAGGCATGGCTCAACTGTACCGCGACCACGTCTTCCGTCTCCATGGCTTGCCAAAAAAGATCATCCATGACCGAGGCACGCAGTTTGACGCATCAATGATGAGGGAGCTGTACAAACTCCTACACATCGAAGGCAACCCGTCGACGGCGTATCACCCGCAAACGGACGGTCAGACGGAACGCGTCAACCAAGAGCTCGAACAGTACCTCCGGCTCTTCGTTGACCATCAGCAGTCAGACTGGAAAGACTGGCTCCCTCTCGCAGAGTTCGCCTACAACAACCGAGAACACTCGGCGACAAAGATGTCACCCTTCTACGCGAACACTGGACGTCACCCTAGGAGCTTCGACGCCGTACGAACTTCCTCTACCAACATGTCGGCAGAAGAATTCGCGAAGCACATCAAGGAGACCCATCGCGCGGCAAGGGACAATCTGGTCAAGGCAGCAGAAGACATGAAACGCTACCATGACCGGACGGCAGGAGCATCAGTGGAATACAAGGCTGGCGACAAGGTCTTCCTTGACGGGCGAAACATCAGTACGGACTCGCCGACAAAGAAACTTGCAGACAAATGGTACGGCCCCTTTGACGTCGTCGACAAGGTAGGAGCGAGCGCGTACAAGCTCAAACTCCCGAAGCGATGGAAAAAGGTCCACCCTGTCTTCAACGAAGCCCTGTTGAAACCCGCCGTTGAACCGTCGTTTGAAAGCCAGAAGCTACCGCCACCGCCACCACCGGAAATCGTCGACAACAAAGAGGAATACGAGGTTGAAGAGGTCATTGACTCACGTCTGCACCGAGGTAAACTACAGTACCTCGTCAAGTGGGTCGGGTACAACGAACCGACCTGGCAACCGGAGACGGACTTCGGCGAGAACGCAAAGGAGGCAATTGCTGAATTCTACCTCAAACACCCCGGTGCTCCCCGCAAACTCGATATCCCTCGCTCACGACTCCGTCCGCTCTTCGTCGACACCGAGCCAGACGACCGCGATCTTGGTTGGTCGGGACGCCCAACCTTGAGGGGGGGGTAATGTCAGGACTCGAACTTCCCCTTTTCTTTATTTCCCCTTTTCCTTTTTCGTTTCTGTTAATTGCTCCTTTTCATTATCTTTAATCATCTTTCCAATCACTTCCCACACTCCCTCTACACGACCTTCATTCGTTCCATTCCCACTCGTTATGTAATGTTAGGTAATATAGTCTCACGGTCGTCGCTATATAAGGTCTCAGGAATCGCATGAACTCCTTGTTCTGCTTTTCCTCTTACCTCCGCGTCGACCTAGGTGAGACTCGTCCCCCTTGTATTAGTCTAGTCTTGTATTAGTCCTCTTACCTCCGCGTCGACCTAGCCTGAGTAAGCGTGTCCCGAGTCTACGCTCGAGTATAGCACGTCCCAGACAACAGTCAGCCGAGGCCTGCCCAGTCCGAGCCGTCTCCCGGGCTTCCGCCTAACACAATGAACTCGATTACCTGATCAAGAAATTCAAAGCCTTACGCCCTAATGCAGGGATCCGTTATGTCACTGCCTTCCTTCGAGCAAATGGTATCAGAGTACAGAGATGGAAGGTGATTAGCTCACTTGCTCGGGTCGATGGGATTGGTCAGGTTCTGCGCAATCGTAGACACATTCACAGACGTAAATATAAGTCTACTCAGCCAAACTATCTGTGGCACTGCGATGGTCATCACAAGCTGATCCAATGGGGTATTGTGATCCATGGGTTTATAGATGGGTACTGTCAAACGGCAAGTTTAAAAGAGAGAATGAGTATTGTTGTATGTGCTGACGTTGTTTTAAATTGTATAGATCACTGGCCTTCGAGCAAGCAATAACAATACTTCATCTACAGTTTCAGATCTATTCTTCAAGGCAATAGGGGAGTATGGCATACCCTCTAGATTGCAAGGAGATTGTGGAGGAGAGAATATTGATGTCGCTGTTCTTATGGTGCTCTTACGAGGAAAGCAACGTGCATCCTTTATCTGGGGATTGTAAGTTTTCTGCCAGCTCACATTTAATAATTAAGCTTATCTTATAGAAAACAGATCAACAAGAAATACTAGAATTGAACGCCTTTGGGTTGAAGTGGGAAGTCAGTTTGTTCGCCAATGGAGAGCCTTTTTTCATCAGCTTGAAGATATCTACCACCTTGATGTCGACAATGCTCAGCATGTCTGGCTGCTCCAGAAGCTATTCCTTCCAGAGATTAATGAAGACTGTGAAAAGTTCCAGAAAGAATGGAATGCTCATCCAATCAGTGGTTGTGAAACTAATAATCAAAGTCCCAAGGTAAAGTATAGTTACATAATGTATAACTTTTAACTGATGTCTTCTAAAGGATATACGGCTGCTCGGCATGGTCGAGAATGGTCTTTATGATGAGGACTGTGATGGGCTCTCCATTCAAGAAATAGAGGATCTCTATGGCGTCTATGGCAGAGAGCGACTCCAAAGGCCTGGACAACATGGAGCGGGGCATCCTGAAGACGAGAGTGATAGCCAGGATGAATGGCATGATGAACCAGAAGCTGCTGATACCCCGAATGTAGCTCATGATGCTGTGGAGGTCGCCCAAACAGTCTCTCCATTTGCACTCGAAGATACCGAAAGAACTTTCTTTCTTGGGCTTATTCATCTTACTCAACAGGGCTTCATTCCAGATGGTTATGGCGTAAAGCAAGAGGAATGGCAGGATGATCACTATCCCGAGGCTGAAATGTTAAAGGTTGGGAAAAGAAGACAGATAACCATAGAGTTACCAGAAGGAATTTGGTTACTGAAAGCCAAACTTTGGGTGAGGGCATTGGATTTGATGATTCGGGCACAGGAGTATGAAGCCATGGGAATATAGAAGTCATGGGAATATAGCAAGCTAATCAGAAGAAGAACAAAAAAATTAAATAATATATCATTGTATGAAGCGGAAAACATTTGACAGTAAGTAGAATGCTGACATACAATCACGAAAGTTATCAGAAAAGCAGAAAGTCTATGCGACAAAAATAGACATATAGAACATATTATACTTTGAAGGGGGAATGATTTGACTTGTGAAGCGCCTTTGAAATCTTACACATTGTGTGCTCAAAGTGAAATACATCGGGCACCAAGTGAAGTCTATCAGAAGATGTGAGATCGTCATGAACCTTTGCATATAGCGACTCAAAGGTGTTACAATCTTCTATCGCTCTGTGTCGCTTCTCCGATAAAAGGTGCAGTTTTTCCAAACCTCTAAAAGCACCTTTGTCAACTCCATAGACAAAGTGAGAAAATTCCTTGATGGTAGGCATTTCAATAACATCCTCGTAAACAAGATCCATCGCAATAAGGATGCTGATCAGAGATCCAATCTGTGAGCATAAATAAATAAATATTAGTATATAAAGATTTGAAGAGATCTGAAAGCAGAACCTGAGAGAAGCGACCTTTTAAGTATTCCATTGCATGCTTGAATGACCTTTTACTATTTGAGCCAATCCATTCGCTCCATCCATCACTTTTTTGCCAGTATTCGGAAGCGAGATCAGCACTTCGACCTGCAATGCATGCCCCATATGCGTTCTTCCTACAGATGTAGTTGTCATCTACCTCGGCATCGCGTAGGCCATTACGAAACTGTTCCCAGTCCTGAAGACTTTGAAAGATTAATTGGCATCGCTGATTGTCCAGGAGTAGCTGACTGTTAAATGTGACTCCACGAAATATGAGAAGTGTAAAGAGACCAGCCTTGGATCGCATAAATGTCGCTCTGTTTGGCATCTGAGCTAAAGCAGAAGTGAAAGCAAGACGTGAGGGAGCATGCTCTCGGAAGGGTGAATGGCCATCAAGCCCCTTTTGAATAACCCATGCGCATAACGCATTCTGAGAACCCAATCTAGTATCGGCCGATAGTAACAGTTCGAGTGTGGTTACAAACTCGATAACTTTTTCTGCTGCTCGACCTAGAATGGATACGCTGCCAGATGTAGGTGATGAATGATGAGAGGATAGTCTGGTAGGACCTTCTGGAAAAGTGCCAGTATCTTCACCCATAGTGTGGAGCAAGTCGTAGAATGGTGCATAAGATTTGAATTCTGTAGAAAAGTTGGCAAGGAGTTCGAGGATCAATGGAAGGGTAGCACGCAGTTTGGAGTTTATAAGCAATGCGGTGTTGACCTTTCTGCTGAATTTTTCAAGATCTGCACCAGCAACGGAAGGAAAAACATAAGGACAGATGCTGTTAAACCCCTCCGCAACGTCCTCGACAAAAAGAATAGCGGTGCTCTTTGCTTCCTGTATGAGACACTTGAGGAACTCTCCTCTGAGAATCCAAAGTTGGCTTGCGCTATCAGTAACAGAAGTACTGACTGATCATCCAGAAGTCTGTAGTTTTTGTGCGTCCTTCAACCCAAACCACAATGCCATAGCAGATTTGCAGTCCTCGATCACGGCTGATTGAAGCTCATCTCCAAGAAGATATGTACGTCGAATGGTGAACTTGAACTGCATAGGAGAGGAGTTATTGTCGGTGGAGAGAATATCTGTGATATTAATGGATTTTTTCCCAGTCTGATTCTTGCGGTATACTGCATCTATCCGGGAAACAAGACACGTAATCCATGGTGGGACCTCAAGCGATTCGTCATCCTCGTTCAAGGGAATGTGATGCAGAGCTTTAAAAGCAACCACGGCCTGGCCATGAAATGACTCCGTGATCCAGGAATATAACAAAAAATATGAGAAGAGATGGCGAGCAGCATTAACTCGGATGTAGAGTTGCAATGAATTTGAAGTTTGCTTAACCGAATAAAATTCGGCCCAGCTCTGCTTTGCAGTCGCTATCTGCTGAAGGCTGGGATGAATGTAAAACTCATCATCCATTGCATCACAGAGTGAGATGAGGATTGAGGCATGCTTGCGAGTATCAAGGTCCATAATAGGTTCACGTATATAGTCCTTGAACTTTGACAGCGAGTCATTATCCAGGCAATGGTAGGAAAGCTCTTCCAAGAAAAATGCTCGAGTGCGACACTTGGATATTCGTCCATCATTGTCAGTAGACTGTGAGCCTACAAATAAGAAATTAGAATATAATATTATAAAATAAGAATAAAAAATACAAACACTTCTTTCCCTTTCCCTTTCCTTTTCCCCTTTGACCTGAATCTGTGAAATCGCCTTCATTCTCATTGTCTTGATCTGAGGTAAACATGTCTGGCTTCAGCTGAGAAGGGATGAGCATAGATGCAGCTCTGTCTGTCTCAGCAATACGCCGTTTTGTATCCTCCAAGAATCCTTCTCTCTCGAGTATGCCACCTTGTGCATAAGGCCAACTGGGAAGTGGCTGATGTTGGCCACTAGAATCCAATGTGTATAATGTGTCACTGAGAAAGCGATCAGGGTCGATGTATATTCTGTGATCCTCAGGTAGCTGATGGCAAAGGCCTTGAATGAGCTGAAGGAGCGCTCTAGAAAAATACTGTCGTGCAGATTGTGGCTCCATGATAGTGTACGAATGATGGGCAAAATTTAGCCTAGCTGAGTCTGGAATTGTCATCATCATACTCCTATTGAGCTCGACAGAGTGATGAGAGCTAGATGGTCCTAAGCAGGACACTACGTTTCCTTCCTTCACAGCCTGTACTGGATACGTTATTGCCGTGAGACGTATGGCTTGCTTCAGAATTTCCTCCGAGCAGGCTTCAAGAGGTCGAGGAGGACTCCCTCCATGACGATGTAGACCAGAGAAGCACATGACAGTGAAGTTGTTAAGAGTAATTGTGACACCTTGCTCTGGACAAAAAAAATATCCAGGGTGAAATCGTGGTGTAGGCGGGAGGTGACTGAATGATGTCATGGCTGTATATGATGACCGATCATCATGTAGGTCACAATGAAACTCTCCGGCGTTACCAAGGTCGCTACTCATGTCTGTCACTGCAGAGTCGAATGGCACTGCTCCTGCAATATTAAGTTGATTTGTGTCATAGAATCCAACATTCCAAGGGTGGCCTATCAAAGGTGTATTGTATAATTGAGCCCGAAGCTTCTGAAGCTCAACTTGTGAAGGAGACCCATTCGAGAGTGCTGTACATGCGAGCTGTCCTGTATACTAAATGTAATATAATAAGTCAGAATATACTTTCTAAGATAGTCGAAAATATTTGACAAACATAATTAAAACGTTTAGCAAGCTCCAGACTAGAGTCTGTCTCTGCCTGGCTTGAAGGAGGAGGACAGCGTACATTATGAGCAGGATGGTGAATATGTCTCGAGACCTCAATGGTTGTTGAAAGTGCATAGCAGCGAGGTCCTTGCTTTGTATCATTGCATTGTCCTAGTTGCCTTTCAAAAGCAACACCGCCCTTTCTCGTGCCATCCAGTTCTGCTAAATCACCTACAATATCATCCCGAACCTTCTCAAGTTCTCGAATAGTATCTGCCAATCCTGGTAAAGTTTCAAGATCCTCGCGAGTGTAAAGCCATATCTTGATGACGTCATCTTTAGGAAGGCCGCTGCCAGTAGTGTTACAACAGAAGATTGCCATTCAGCTCTGGAGTAGCACATATCCAGCTGCTAAAACAGCCTCGTCATTGGAAACTTGAGGAGTGCATAAGCTATTAAAGAAATCCTTATTCTCAAAAAGGTGCTTTGGATCCGCTTCATAGACAAGAGCAACACCATATGGCCAGAGCTCATGATGCTCATAGCGAAGGAAGGATGGTAGGCGTGGGTCATGAAGTGGTGGCATGGGTAGAGTCGTAGGAAGTTCATGTCCAAAGCCAGAAGGGAAACGAAATGGAAAGTTTGGCGCTAAACAGAAATTAATTATTAAATGCAAAATAATAAAGCATATTACATACGTATCATGTCATCTCTGTTTAAATCTTGTAGAACTGTTTCATGTAGGTTCTCCATCTGCACAGGATAGTCTGTGCTCATATCTTTAATACTAGTCAGAATGACAAAATCAAATAATATAGACTAGAGTATATACCAGGAGCTGGACTTAGCGTCTCATTGATATGTAGATCAAAGCCTCCAAAGTCCTGCTCAAGGTCTGTTGACATATGTTCCATGTCTTCAGCTTAATTGTACTTTAGTTATTATACAAAGATGATTAATTGATAACTTACGAAACACCAGACGACTTAATTCTTAAAATTAACAAATGTAAGCACTGTTAACAATGATGCTATACAAAAACATACCTTCAGTAGTGTAATCCATTGGTGAGACCAACTATAAGTAAGCAAGCTATTAAAAAGAGAAATATTTTGACAGGAGGATTTTGCACACAGCGTCGTCTTGAACTTGCTCAATTGCTCTGCAATTAAATAAATTAATAACAATCAAGAATATACAGTAAGAAACTAACCTCAGAAGGAAATGTGACAATTTTTTCTATGAAAGGTGTTCACACAAGAAAGACGACTCAACAGCCAGAGTAATAGTACTAAAGGTTGGATAGGAAGAGAGGGAGTGAGAGGCTTGTGCTACCTAGCTATACGGTGGACAGCAGGTTTCCTCGTGTTGATGTGAAATGCAAACAATATGTGAAAGGGGCCTGAGACATTTAATTGCCATGTGGATTTAAAGAACTTAAAATTTTATCAATGGTAATATATGTGCCTGAAATGCAAGAGCCAAAAAGAGTCTGTAAGTTATAAAGAGCAAGAGTACGTTGAAGAAAAGCACTCACACTCTGTCGGACATCCTCAGAAATTTGCGGTATTTTTGCCTTCCATCCGGGCAGGCCGGGCTTGGCATCAATCTTTGATAGCGGCCGCATGCTTTTGCTGGTCTATTTGCAGCAGCCAATGTGATGAGCGGCTTGGCCTATGACATCAGGCTCAAAACCACAGTGACACTGTGGTTTTGAGCCCAACGTCATAGGCTGAGTTGCCTTGCAGTATGTGTGTACTACCAAAATCAGCTAGAAAGAATAGAAAACTAAAATGTACCAACTCACAGAGATTTCTGTGAACCCGGAGGTGACAGTACACCACAAGAATGCGCACTGAGTGCACAGACACCCTCGCCGCACTTACAAATGTCCGCGTGCTCCACATGCACACTTGCAGGAGCCATTGTCCTAGAAGGACATTGCCTTGTGTTCCTCATCCTCCAGAGAGCCTGGGAGCTGCACCCGCCAAAGCCTGCACCGACAATGTGGCAGCTGTACTTCACAGACTGGATCCAGCAGCACGCTTTTGCAGCAGTGCGGGGCTCCGAGAAGGACTTGAGTGAATCGACTCGTGATGGTGAGGATGAAGTTACACAGGCACGTGGATTACACATATTCTCGCATTTCGGTCTTCCAGAAGCTCTGAGCCACATAAAGGGTGATATTCATCCTGCTATTGCACGTCTTGGGCCGCAGTTTCTGCCTTCAAGACCATGGGCGCGAACACTGTATTGCTACTTTGCATTTAAGACTGTGCGTATTCCACGAAGTTCTGTTGTAGCAAAACTTAATGCATTGGTGTCCAGGTCATACAAGACTATTCGACTCCTAACACAGCCCTCTCTCGCCACCTCATGACCCACCTCAAGCCGCAAATAAACCACCTTGTTTCGGCATGGCCTATGGCCGTGACTACGGGCAATGCCATTCGGCAGTTGAAGCTGGAAATCAGTGATTCGGACATTGATACATCTGAGCAAGATGTATGTACCCTTTACTATTAAGTTGCCCACCGTCTAATCCTTTCCGCGGATTCAGGCAAACAAGCTGCTATGTCGTCAAATGGTCAACTACTTTCGGGATCGGATAATCATTGCAGATCAGGTCATCCAAGATACTGCAGGCCAGGAAGTCAGGGATGGCGATGTTATTCTCACGTTTGCAAGGTTGGTATTCATTTCATCCTTAAAGAGAGTGGGTTTTGAGTAATGTTTTGTATTGTCAGATCGTCCGTGGCTGAGAAAGTTCTGCTTCGTGCACATGAAGATGGGAAACAGATATCTGTCATTGTCGTCAACCTCACGACCAATGTTGGAGGGCAAACATCTACTATCCGTGCTCACAACTGCTAACATACCCTGCATGTACTTGCTACTTCCCGCTCTCGGTTCCGTCATTAGCCAGGTGAGCACTGTATTTCTCGGGGCACACTCCTTGCATGCGGACGGAGCAGTTATGCACGCGCAGGCAATGCACTCGTTTCGAACGCGTTCGAACGCGAACCCGTGCGATGTTTGCCGTCTCTGCCGGTCCCTATGGTCAGCGCGCTGTCCTCAAGTTCACGGCGTACACTGGTGCACAAGCAATTGCCAGCCGATTCATGCCTGGTAACTTTACAAACTGCATCACGTGCCCGTTCAAGGAGCTGCATCTGCTTGTTGTGACCAACCCGTGAGTCGATGCGCGAACCATGCGGGAGGCGGCGTACGTGAATATCCCCATCACTGCACTATGCAACACTGATGCTCCGCTGCAATTCGTCTGCGTTGCGATCCAGACGTTGCGATCCTGACAAGTTGGCCGAGAGCATCATGAAGGATCGCCAGAAATTCGAACAGCTGGTGGTCTCGAAGGAGAAGCTGCTGGACATGTTTTAGGTGTGCCTCTATCGGTTCTTTCCATCCGTTCTGCTCCTGACTTGATATCTGGACAGTATAATAAATACAAGAAATACTTCATAGAGATGAAAGTCCCTGACGGTACGTCGATGATGGTTTATCGACGCGGCCCAGTGATAGACTTGTGCGTTGGTCCTCACATTCCACATATTGGAAGGATCAAGGCCTTCATGCTCACCAAGGTACGTGAAACTTATTTTAGCTTGGACTTGAACTGAGCTTTGGTATAGAACTCGTCCTCTTTCTTCCTGGGAGACTCGAACAATGACTCTCTGCAACGCCTCTATGGCATATCGTTCCCTGACAGAAAGCAACTCTCGGAGTACAAGCTCTTCCTAGCTGAGGCTACCAAGCGTGATCACCGAAAGATCGGCGAGCTAAGTATGTTGTCGAGGCGTGTCAGAATAGTGCTGACTTCGCTGCAGGAGCAAGAATTATACTTCTTCAACGAACTTGCTCCTGGAAATGCATTCTGGCTTCCTCACAGCACGCGGTGTGGAGATCCCGATGCCGCTGGCCTCGGAATCGGCTCTATTAGGTTCAACTCGACTCAGGACAGTCTTACAAGTATCCCCGACGCATTTCAGGACAGTTTCAGTGTTTGGCAGTATTAACTCGACGCATACAGCTTGGTTCTGCACCGGTGAGCCACCGAAGTCCGTTTTATGTCACATCTGGTATTGTTCCGAGCCTCCCGAAGCTTAATTACTCATGTTCTCGAGTTACGGCTCCGAGTTCCGGCTATTTGGTGTTGTTTGGCTAGAGCCTCCGGTCTGTCTTTGTGTCCTTTGTACACCGCTCAGAGGCTCAACCCTCTGTTGGTTATTTAAACACTCATGTAAATGTCTCAAAAATACAAGTTTAGTTCCCCTGAGTCAGTCCCAGTCTTTAGTTCTCGTCTCCGTCGCCGTTCAGTGTCGTTCCGTCCGTTCCGTCTCGAGTCCCGTTTTCGGCCAAATCTTGCTTTCGCTATATCGCCCTCAGTTCTTATCCGTTTCCCGAGCTCTCTTCAGATTCTTAATCTCGTCGAAAATCGCTTTCGAACACTGTCTTTTCTTGCACGATTCCGAGCCCGCGTCGTAGAGCTACGAAAATAGCTTTTGGTTCCAGGAGTTCCGTGCGTTCCGCCAGCCGCAACCAGTGCAACTGCTATATCTCCGTCAATTCTGCATCGCGTCTCGAGGTCTTTTCAGATTCAGAATCTTCTCGACGAATAGTATCGATTCCTGTCTTCACTGGCGAGTTTCCGAGCCCGGGTTGTCAAGATCGTAGTTGCTCTTTGTTCTCCGACCGCATTTAGGCACGTTTTGCCGGTTGTCCTTTGTACTCACGTCCTCGAGTCGACACCTAGCCCTGAGTATTCTATTACACTTCCCCACACTTCCTGACACTATCCCCTCCATCAGACACATTAGAGTGAACCCCCAGTGGCCAAACTCAACCAGGTCTGAGTCTGCCAGTAGACCGTACCATTGTCATGGATGCTTTTTAATTATTTTATTCTCTTATCATTTTCCCTTATCTTATCTTATCATATCTTATCCACTCATTACTAATCACACCTATTTTGACTTACTCATATCCATTACGCCCCTTTCTCACACTGTCATTATTTGCTGACTGATACTATGACGCTATTGTTCTATGAAGTTCCACGACATTCTTTCATCTATCTTTATGTAGTAGCTAATTCCCTGGTCCATGCGCAGCCACTGCAGGGTATATAAGTAGGTAGTCCTCCTGTACTTATCCCTTAGTTTCGACCTGGTCAATTCTACCTGGCTACGTCCAGAAGCTGTCCCCTTACCTCTGCGCTGTGTCAGTTCCCCTGGCTCACCGTTCTCTCTCTCTTCTCCCTCCTCCTCTGACTGAGTTCCGCACGACCCGGCTACCCCTTGCGTACCCGTAGTCCGTCGCTGACAACCATCACCTTTCAGCGGATTTATGATACTCTCATAGAGCACGCGCGGGCTTATCATACCTTCCATCGTTGTTCTCAGCTCATAAACAGACTTCTAAGGGGAGAATACAAGTGTGGCTACCAAGAGGTTATCTCGCCGAACATGTACAATGTGAAGCTCTGGGAACAGTCTGGGCATATGTTTTAGCCTTACCTCGGACCTCAACGTTAAAGTTTTTACATAAGCAAACCGCAAAGAAATTTTCAGCGTCACACTTCATCCTTTCTCTTCATATCTTTTGTTCTTATTTTTGCTTCATTCCATCTACTTTTCAACTGAGAACTCATATTTATGGCCTCATACAACAAATCACTTCTGGGGTGTTTGAAATCCCTCGCTGGTCAAAGCCTGGATCTGGATGACGATGATGACTATGAGGACGAAAGCCATGTGAGCAAAGCATGCAGTGAGGTCATGGAGGGCTACCGGCCCCAGTTGAAGGGCAAGAACACCTCAGCAAGGTCTACTTCTTCCATATGTTCTATATATATTGCTTGCTTGCTTACAACTGATACACAGACTACAGACTTCAAAAGGGAAGGGCAAGGTGAATGTGGGAACTTTGCTGGCATGTTTCACTGCAGTTCCTCAGTGTGACCACAAGCCTGATAGTACTCTGCCTTTACAGTCATCCAAGTCTCATGGTAAAGTGATGAGAACAACGTTCAAAGTGCAAAGCATTTCAATGGTGACATGTGGTCTTATGGTGCGTCAATTAGACTCAACCAAAGCTTTCACACCTGACAAAATACTTTTCTTAGGATGCAAACGAGCTTAAAGACCCTTCTGTCCCTGATAAAGGAGACATATTGGAGCAGGTTTCACTGCAGTTGTCCTTCCAGGATCTGAGCGATGGTATCGAGCTTGATGGTGCTGCATCAGCTGATGATGTTGAGAAGCATTTCAATGAGCTTTTTGAGGCTGCTCTCACCTTTCAGGATCTTCAAGCTCCTGTCGTCTCTAGCATTGCTGATGACCAGAAGGCGATAAACCACAGCATGCACTGGGTGCTTTGTATGCGAAAGAAGGGTAGTCAGTCGTTGAGGGTTTGTTCTGAGCGGCCCGATGGTGCGCTTCTTAAGCATGTGAAGGATACCAGTGAGAAGGCAACCTGGAAAGAGTCGAAGATCTTCCTTGGTGAGTACACTTTGAACTAATTTTGATACATATTTTTGATATTTACCTGAGCAGCTCTTCGGTATGAGATTGACCTTGATGAATATAGCAAATGGCTTCCTGGTCATATTGCGCGAGTGAAGAAGGAGGCAGATAGAAAATCAAGCAGTAAACTAGGCACCAAGCATGCTCATTCAGCACTTGGTTCTGATTCCAACTCTGATGGTAGCGTCTCATCCCAATCTCCTTCTCCAAGACTGCTATGGCTGGCTAAGCATAGTAAGATCCTCTTTATTCTCTTTTTTATATTAAGGACAGATCTGATACCAGTTATAGAGCGTATCAATTTGAAGGAGAAACAGATCATTGATGTAGAGACAGATGAAGAGCGTAATCTGCCTGGTGAGAGCTTTCATTTTATCTAGCATATCCTCTGTAATTGCATACAACAACTTATATGCTAATCTGCATCTTTCCCTTTACACTTACAATGCATCAGGTCTATCTAATCGCCCTGTCAAGCAGTATCAGTCTTCAACTACCTTTCACTCACACAGGAAGCTGAAAGGTAAGCTTGGCCTACTTCTAGTCTATTATCTCTTGATGTATTATTTGTTTACAGGTGAAGAGCCAATTGTTGTCACCGCAGACTCACCTCCAGTTGCCTCTTCATCTCGTGCTCCCCCTCCAACACAAAGAGGTACTATCATTAGCAACCAGAGCTTGCGTACAGCACCTATCACTCCTGTCACTCCTCAGAAAAATGCTGGCAGCCCAGTTAGGCCTCTTTTTAGCTCACCTGAGCTGGGTAGCTTCAAGGATCCCTGGGATGCTGATGCGACATTGGATCTTGTGATCTGAGCTAACTGCGTGGTATTGAATATTTGAAACTATTCTGAATAATTAATCCCCACTCCTTTCCTTTATAGAACACATTTCTCTCCAAAAACCATTCTTTTCCTACAGGCTTCTGAGCAAGCAATGACGATCCTTGTCCTATATACCTGCTTCTATTCTACCTGTCTATTCATTTGCTTCCTACCTTTCGCTCATTCACCTTATACCCCATCAGTGATTTTTGAATAGTGTTCAGTGTCCTTGCCTTATATTGTTGTTAGCTATTTGATCGCACACCTGTCTGCTATAATATATTCTCATTTTAATGTATGGTGCCCGATGTTTGCAGATGAACTTGAGTTTGCACGCAAAGTGAGCCTAAGGGAGGTGTCTCACTCCAGGGATAGCTCACTCCAGGGGGTGACTTATTCCAGGGATAGCTCACTCTGGGGGGTTGACTCATTCTGGGGGTATTTTGCTCTCCAGGGGTATGTCACATGCTCCGGGATTTTTTTTTGTCTCCGGGGGTTAGGTTGATTTTTTGTTACGTTGGTACATCATAGGTGTCACGGTGTCCAAAGGACCCATAACTGCGATGATTACAGCCATTTTCATAAGTCCTGCGACACGTGCATGTCACGTGAAGTGAGCCACATCAGAGCCAAAATGTCAAAAAATTAGAATGAATGCCTATTTTCTCTGTAAATTCTGCACAGTACCCACTCATTAAGTACTCAAAAAAAAGGCACGGTTCTCAGGAGAAGAAATATGTAAAATAGGGAGCAATAAATTGGCTTTGTAGGCAGGTGGAGATCAAACAAGTGCAGCTGGTCTGTTCTCTCACCCATTTCCACTGAGATTCAAAAATTATGGCTCCCCTACATCTACCTATAAAATTCTTTCCTGTGTCTGTAAATTAAGTATATGACTATACCAACATCTCCTGCAAGTTTGAAGGCAATTCATTCAGTATTCATGGTGCAGCAGTGAGGTTTGTGTTCCACTCTTGGTCATGCTGCAAGGATGGAAAGAGCTCAAAGTGGAACACAAACCTTGCTGCTGCACCATGAATACTGAATGAATTGGCTTCAAACTTGCAGGAGATGTTGGTATAGTCATATACTTAATTTACAGACACAGGAAAGAATTTTATAGGTATATTTAGGGGAGCCATAATTTTTGAATCTCGGTGGAAATGGGTGAGAGAACAGACCAGCTGCACTTGTTTGATCTCCACCTACCTACACAGTCAATTTATTGCTCCATATTTTACATATTTCTTTTCCTGAGAACCGTGCCTTTTTTTTGAGTACTTAATGAGCAGGTACTGTGCAGAATTCACAAAGAAAATAGGCATTCATTCTAATTTTTCGACACTTTGGCTCTGACACGGCTCACTTCACGTGACATGCACGTGTCGCAGGACTTATGAAAATGGCTGTAATTGTTGTCTTCTCATGCTGATACATTTACAGTACTGGTGCAATTGCATCATTCTCAGGATGTGGCATGTAAATTCTTGAGAAAAAAATTATTGGGAGACTGTATAGACTCTGTAAGGTGTCCGAAGGCAGGGTGAAACCACTGTACAAGCTTCAGAAAGACTCGGACTCGGACTCGGACTCGGACTCGGACATTTATATCGTGAGCCAGAAAAGGAAACGAAAAAGAAAAAATAGAGTTCTACGTAGGAAACTTGAAACTAGTACTAGGGGCAAATCTACAAATTACAATACACTACTTTCTGCATCAACGATAATAACAGAACAAAACAAAACAAAACAAAACGAACGAATGAACGCAAAACGGGAGAGAGAGTCCGAATTGGAGCGGAAGGAGAAGATGAGAACACAAGACGAAAACAGAATACGAAATGATCACGAAGAAAGAAAGAAAGAAAGAAAAAAGAGCGAGAGAGAGAGGGCCTGACGAGGCACTTAAAAAAAACGAATTGCAGAAGGGTTCACCCGACGTCAGAAACCGGCGTGTGAGGGGATGCAAGTCCGAGTCCGAGTTCGAGTCGGATGGCGAAGGCGAAGGCAGGAGGGGATGCGAATGAGCGAAGGGAAGGAAGGGGGGACACCGCGCAATTGGGCGAGAGGGAAGGGGCTCTATGAGAAAAGGAAGGTGGGAGGACGGACTATTTGTATACGAGAAGCAAAAAGGAGGGTAAAGAAGGGAGTACACCGAGAGAAACTGCGAGTGAGTACATACACCATACGCTGTACAGCATTAATACATACACATGTGCATATTAGTACTGATACTATACATTCAAGAGGGGAGGCGAGCGGACGGGCGAATGGGTGCCTGAGAAATGCGAACGCAGTGGGAAACGGGATGGATGGGAGCGGGAATACGAGTGGGGAGAAGAGAAGAGAAGGGAAAATAATCTCGGAAAGTAATTTCGGGGTGGGAGAAGAGCGAGAGGAGAGAGAGAAGAAAGGGGGAAGAGGGTATGAAGAGTCTTGAGTCTGAGTCTGAGTCAATTGAGGCCGATCAGGCCCTACACGCTCGCTCGTCCGCAGCAGCGGAACAAGACCAAAAAAAGCGCGAAATCGGAAAAGGATGAATGGGGCGAATGTGAAAGGGAATAAAGAAAGTGACAAATTCAAAGGGAATAAAACAGCGACCGAGAGGCCTGGGATGTGTGCAATTCAGTCGTTTCAGTGAGTCCCATTCGTCAGACAAAGGCAAGGCAAGGCGCGTGCGTGAACCAGTAGTCAGAACTCAGAGGAGCCAAACGAAGACGGATGTTACACGCCCCGCGCGCTTTCCCACCGCTCGACCTGGCGCTCGACGACAACCTCCACGCCGCGCAGCTTCTGCTCCACCACGCCACCCGCGCGCTCCGCAAGCTCCCACCCCGCCTCTGCCTCCGAGTCGCCCTCGTCCAGTGCGTCCGACTCCGCGCGCCGGAATTTAGTTAGAGGCGGCAGATATACGCTCTGCGGGTGCGCGTGCGTCGTAGTGGGCACGCCGGCGCGGCTCTCAACCGCGCTGAACGTCGAGTCGAGGACACCGGCACTGCTGCCGAACCCGCTTCCGGTGCCGGTGCCTGTACCACCACCGCCGGAGATGGTAAAGCTACGACGCCATGAGAGCTTGCTCGGCGTCATCGCGTCACCACTCGTGAGCATTGCCTCGCGCGAGATCGCCTGGCCCCGTGCGACGCGCCACATGATCAGCAGCGGACTCACTGCCTGCACCTGGCCGAGCACCGGCAGCACTAAATTCTGCACGTTGCTGTTCCGCGCATAGGTGACGATGAAGATGAGTGCCGTCACGGAGTAGAGCGCGGCGCTCTCGACAAGCATCGCCGCGACGGACGTGTAGGTGCGCGAATGGTGTGTGGAGAGCACCGCGCGCGTGCGCCGTCGGATGAAGTAGAGTTTTCCGACGATGAGGGAGGTGACGAGGATGTTGAGCGAGGCAGAGATGGACCAGTAGGGGATCCCGAAGTTGACGGTTGTCGTTGACCAGAGGTTCGCATTTGGCTGTGTCAGCTGGAATAGGAGGATGACGCCCATGCCTGTCGGATAGTGACAGAAGTAAGAAGAGAGTCTAGCGCGGTGATGTGCGAATACGCACTGAAGGAGCCGAGTAGCAGTATGCACGGGATGAGCGCGATCCAGTAATTAAAGTTGTAAATCAGCCAAAATCGGTAGATCTACGAGACAGTACTAGTGATTTAGAAGACGAAAGTGGGCGAGGCTAAAGCTACAAACTCACCACAAGCCCATCCGCAAACCAGTTCAGAATGACATACGCAGTGGTCCCGAAGATATTGACAAAGTCGCCATACTGCGCCGCAACGAAGCTATTCGGCCCGCCGGGAAAATTCCGATCATCGACAAACGTCAGCTCGTTGAATCGCGCCTCGGCGGCAATGCCAAAGGTGCCGAGGATGAAGTTCCAGGTGATGTACGCGACGAGGCCCCAGGAGACGCGGGGTTTGGCGCCGCTGCCGAGGCGGTGAGTGGGGTGTCTGACGAGGTGGTGGAGGACGAAGAGGAAGAGGGTGAGGTGCACGCCGTATGCGACGCTGGAAAGGACGACGCCGACGAAATTGGAGCGCTCCTCCCACAGGGCTGCGGCGGACTCGTCGGACGGGGCCCAGGACGGAGACGAGGCCGACATTGGGGTTGTGGTGGAAGGGAAGGGACTGGGACGGGTCGGGGGGGCATGTGGGGTTCTGTGCTGCAGGGAGTATAAGAGGAGTCTCGCGGTTCTCGGACGTTGCCAGCTCAGAGCGGGAGAAAGTGCCGGTGTCAGTTCTACATAGTTCTGTCTGCTGTCATCCCCGCAATCGGCCAGAAGCGCTCACACTCACACTGTCAGTGTCACTCGATCGTCGTACGCCAAAGCTGGTCTCGTGACCGTTCTCACCACCGTCTTCCTATTCTTGCCCTATCGTGCCTGCACACTCGCATGCCGCGAGGTGCCCTGTCCTCTTGCTTTGTCGCGTATTTGTATTAGTCGCCATAGAACAGGCCTAGGATAGTAGGAATCAACGTCCGAGTCAGTAATTAGCGCACGCCGATAATGCATATCAGATATTGCACGAGTTCACAACCACAGCCTGAGGACAGGAAGAGCAAGTAGCGATGACTGAGTCGAGCTACGAGCTCCCGTCGTCACGCGACTCCTTTCCGCTTCAAGTCTACATCCGAAACTATCTCCCTGTATAACACCCAATCTCAATGTCCTCGTCCTCGTCCTCCTCCACCGAGCTCTGCCTTGCCTGCAGCGGCAGCCCCTTCTCCGGCTCACGCCCAATCCAGCCCAATCCCAAACTCTCCAAATTGATAGCGGAGTCGGAGTCAGAATCGGAAGTCTTCCGCACCTCGTGCTGCGCACGCCCCATCTGCGCCTCCTGCCTCCGCGCGAACCCGCGCCTCGCGCGCTATGCACCTTGTCTTGCGTGTCTCGGCGGCGTGCGTGCCGTCGCGGGCCCGGGCCCGGGGCCTTCGAGGGGCCGGAGTCGGAGTCGGGGTCGGGGATGCAGGGATGAAGAGAAAGGGAACTTGAAGGGAAGGGCGGAGGAGTATGAGAATTTTAATATGGATGGTGCGCTGAGAGACGGGGATGTCTTTGCTATCGGGGATGAAGATGAGGACGAGGATGAGGACGATGAACGAAGCGCAAGTCCACCGCCCGCCTACCGCGAATCCGTCAAGCTCTTTGAACCCGAACCCGAACCCGCTCCCGCTTTAGAACCCACCTCCGGACCCGATGAAACCATCAACGCACCAACCTCCTCCGCCTCAGCGTCACCCGAGCCGCTATCTAACCGTGCCACACCTGGGAAACATTACATCCGGAAGGAGGACACGCTGCGCGGGCTCGCGCTGCGGTACGGCGTCGACGTGCGTCTTAATTATTTCCACTCTCCACTCCGCATATCTATCAATCCTCGTCTCTATCTTTCCATTTTTATTGAATGGATGAATAGGGCCGCGCGCTGTGCCGGCTGAACAACCTGCCGCCGAGCACACTGAGCACGACGCCGCACCTGCTGCACACGCGCGCTGTGCTGGTGCTGCCGCCCTCGGCATCTGCGGATAAGGACGACGCGAAGAGACGTGAGTGAATGCCCGTCCATTCTCTGTATCAATGCATGCGCTGAGACGGGGAGGGGTTGTTCCTCAAATGCAGACGATCGATCTCGCGAACGCGACCGCGAGATCGAGCTTGAGAGGACGGCGAAGCGCCTGCAGCTGATCACGAAAGAAGCCGACTGGCGCGTAGCACGCGCGTACGCTGTCCTTGCGCAGTCTTCTTCTTCCTCCGGCTCCGGCTCCGGGACTAGTATCGGTTCATCTCTCTCCTCTCTACTCCGTGCAGGCGCGGACACCGACGAGAAAGACGAGAAGGGCCGTATTGTTGATGAGAGAGAGGGCGGGGCAGACGCGACGGCCCAAGAGCGCGCGCTAGACGCGTACCTGGAGGACGACGCGTGGGAGGCGCGTGAGCGCACGGCGGGGCGGGGGCCGTCTTCTTCCGGTGCTTCTTTTCCTCGTTAACCTCGGCGTCAGCGCAGCTCTGGAAAAATCGCCATGGGCTTCGTTTCTGAGATGTCGAATTGTGATGATGTTCAGGATGTTGCTGCCCTTCGTTCTCTAGACACGCGTCATGTCATCCGCATCTTCCTTTATTCTCAGAAACACACACGTGAACGCGAATATGAACACACATCTAATCGCCGACTTCGTCCCCGGGTTGGGTTAATATTCTTAAGGGGATCCGCATCAGCGCGTAAGTCATCGCTCATTCGATCGCCGTCCGAGTTACGTATCACCCCGAATTCCAATTGTGCAAATGCCCAAATTCGAAGCGCTGCGCGTGGCTGTCACGAAGCCCTGTTTTTTCTCTCTCTCTGAGTCTGAGCCCTTGGTTTCTTCCTGGACTTGCCAACTGGGAAATGCGTCCGTTGTTTAGAAGCTCAAGGGAGTAGGGGAGGGGAGGGGCTGGCGGTTGAGGAGGCCGAGGACTTGGGGATGAAATGGGGATGTGATCGGTGCCTTGGCACACTTCACCGCTGGCTGCCAGTGCTAGTGTTTTGCTGTCTGCTGTCTTCGTGTCTATCTTCTGGCTCTCGACATGTCGGCGTGGATGTCACGCGTGCTTGATCGTGGCATGTCGTAATTCGGGGTTTGAAGGGCTGCGGCTCAATCAAGGAAAGGGAAGGTGATCGCGCGCGTACGCCGTTCGTTTCCCCATCCTCAGGCTACTCCTACTCCTACTCCTAGGCCCCTCTCCTTGCACTCCTCGTCTCATGTCCCGCCGTACGCTTACAAAGTTACATAGTACTAGTAGCCTTGCAATACCGACTCAGACGCGATCAATAAACAAACGAGAGCACGAGAAATATCCCTCCCTGCTGCTCGTCGCTCGATTATTTTAACCCGGCCCTTCTGTCTTTCATCAGCCCCGACTTCTCTCCCGCTCCCGCTCCCGATTCCGAAACCTAAACTCAAAGTCGAAGTACCACTACTAGTACTAGTACTGGTTCCCGCGTACGTGGCCGGCACGAAGCCTCATGCCATCCCCGTCTCACTTGCTTCTCAGAGTCAGATCTCTCTCTTCCAGGCCTCGCGAACGGCGATCTTTTTTTTGCCAGTACTAGTACTAGTACTAGTGCATTCGTCATGATGCGGGTCGTTTGCTTGGAAGGGTGGGGTTCATGATTTTGAAGGCTAGAAGCCACGGGGCGATTAATATTGGTGCATTAATATTAATATTGATGCGCTTTATCAATATCAATATTATATGTCTGCTGTCATGCCGGAAACTCGAACAATATTTATGGACGCAGATTTATACAGTACTAGTACTAGTGGCTGACATGAAGCCGGGACTAGTACTCTTGACTCTTGACTCTTCACCTTCCTCTCCTTTCGCTCTGTCTTCCCCCCTTCCTGCGCAGTCTGTTAAGACGGTGACGGTGACGGTGTGTGCATCGATTGAATATTAATCCTGCCATTCGCACAACCTTTTCTCCCTCCCCTGGGCCTTCAAGGACTCGACTTTTCGAAACACAGAACAGGGTCAAAGCTGCGTATACATGTTGGCTATCGCGCGCGAAGTTTCAAAAAAGTCTTTTTTCATCACAAGTATTAATATTGATCCTCGCGAGCCCGAAGTCGTCGAAATTACCGGGGGATCAAGAGGGCCTGGATAGAGGGCGGCGGGCAGCGGGCAGCAGTTAGGAAAGCGGAGGCACCAGGAGCGATCGGCGCTTGAGCTTCAAGTTGAACAGCTTGACGACAAAAAGAGAAAAGAGTGCAAGCTGAACACTGGCTCGGTGGAGGCAGCTGATGCCTTTGTCTGTGAAGTCACAGGATCAGCTCGAGGATACAGTGTGTATTCGAAGTTGGCCGAGAGTGTTGAATCAATGCTGGATGCAGTTCAAAAAGAACTCAAGTGGCGAGATTAATATTGATGCGCTTCACAAATGATCCTCTCCCCCCAATATCGGTGCATCAGAAACTTTAGTTCTGTACACTGGCAGTTGTGATCACTTCAAAAGAAACGCCAAAGCACCTGTAGCCGAAACCAAGCGAATGGCTATCTGGCTGGCGTGTCGCGAGGAACCCCGTGTACTACAGTACGTACCGCAACAGGTCAGATTGGAAATTGGAACGACATCTCCGATCGCGGAATTCAAAAAAAAAACGCACTGAAATCATTACAGCCTTTTTCATAAGTCCTGCGACACATGCATGTCACGTGAAATGAGCCGCGTCAGAGCCAAAGTGTCGAAGAATTAGAATGAATGCCTATTTTCTCTGTGAATTCTGCACAGTACCTGCTCATTAAGTACTCAAAAAAAAGGCACGGTTCTCAGGAGAAGAAATATGTAAAATAGGGAGCAATAAATTGATTGTGTAGGCAGGTGGAGATCAAACAAGTGCAGCTGGTCTGTTCTCTCACCCATTTCCACTGAGATTCAAAAATTATGGCTCCCCTACATCTACCTATAAAATTCTTTCCTGTATCTGTAAATTAAGTATATGACTATACCAACATCTCCTGAAAGTTTGAAGCCAATCCATTCAGTATTCATGGTGCAGCAGCAAGATTTGTGTTCTACTCTGCAAGACCTGTTGTGAGAAAAGGAGGGTGGAAAGAGCTTGAAGTGGAACACAAATCTTGCTGCTGCACCATGAATACTGAATGGATTGGCTTCAAACTTTCAGGAGATGTTGGTATAGTCATATACTTAATTTACAGATACAGGAAAGAATTTTATAGGTAGATGTAGGGGAGCCATAATTTTTGAATCTCAGTGGAAATGGGTGAGAGAACAGACCAGCTGCACTTGTTTGATCTCCACCCGCCTACACAGTCAATTTACTGCTCCCTATTTTACATATTTCTTCTCCTGAGAACCGTACCTTTTTTTTGAGTACTTAATGAGCAGGTACTGTGCAGAATTCACAGAGAAAATAGGCATTCATTCTAATTCTTCGACACTTTGGCTCTGACGCGGCTCACTTCACGTGACATGCACGTGTCGCAGGACTTATGAAAATGGCTGTAATACTCCTGCCACCCGAAGGGAACTCGGAAAATATTTGAGTTCATTTGTGAATATTAGTGCAGAACTGGCCACGGAGCCTTCAGGCTCGCTTCTCTTTTGAGACGTACATGCTATTTTGAACAAGCAAAGGGCCCATCATTTACTGTAGATGTGAGGGCACGCGATTTCTCTTTGCATAATGGCTAAAATAGATAGCCTGAGATGATGACATATATTGCAAAGCCTGATTGAACTGGCCAAAAGGTTTAACTAGTTCTGGACAGCTTTGCATCCTTCCGAAATAGAGTTGGAGGTCTTTAGCAGATCAAACGGCTTCCGCGATGATGCTGAACAAAATCTTATGCTTCGCGGCACACTCAGGCAAGGTTGCTATGTAATTCATAAGTTGGCTGTAACAAAAGTACTGCAATATTAATACTCTCCTGTTCTAATCTAAGTTGGCACTGTTTATGATATATCCGGTACATGCCTCTGGTGGATTTTCACATGCAGTTGTAGTCTGCCTTGTTCTCCCTTCGGCATGCTCAAATCCAGAAGGTAGAAATGCAGTGCCAATGAAAACCTCCATTGAGCATGTCATTCAAGTCATCATTAATGTTTTTGTTACACTTTTTGTATTGTTTATACAGAAAATGTTGTGATTTTTTTGGAGTGTGTATATAAACTTGAGAAATATTACAGCCTTTTTCATAAGTCCTGCGACACGTGCATGTCACGTGAAATGAGCCGCGTCAGAGCCAAAATGTCAAAAAATTAGAATGAATGCCTATTTTCTCTGTGAATTCTGCACAGTACCTGCTCATTAAGTACTCAAAAAAAAGGCACGGTTCTCAGGAGAAGAAATATGTAAAATAGGGAGCAATAAATTGATTGTGTAGGCAGGTGGAGATCAAACAAGTGCAGCTGGTCTGTTCTCTCACCCATTTCCACTGAGATTCAAAAATTATGGCTCCCCTACATCTACCTATAAAATTCTTTTCTGTATCTGTAAATTAAGTATATGACTATACCAACATCTCCTGTGAGTTTGAAGCCAATCCATTCAGTATTCATGGTGCAGCAGCAAGATTTGTGTTCCACTTCAAGCTCTTTCCACTCCTTTTCTCACAACAGGTCTTGCAGAGTAGAACACAAATGTTGCTGCTGGACCATGAATACTGAATGAATTGGCTTCAAACTTTCAGGAGATGTTGGTATAGTCATATACTTAATTTACAGATACAGAAAAGAATTTTATAGATAGATGTAGGGGAGCCATAATTTTTGAATCTCAGTGGAAATGGGTGAGAGAACAGACCAGCTGCACTTGTTTGATCTCCACCTGCCTATACAATCAATTTATTGCTCCCTATTTTACATATTTCTTCTCCTGAGAACCGTGCCTTTTTTTTGAGTACTTAATGAGCAGGTACTGTGCAGAATTCACAGAGAAAATAGGCATTCATTCTAATTTTTCGACACTTTGGCTCTGATGCGGCTCACTTCACGTGACATGCACATGTCGCAGGACTTATGAAAATGGCTGTAATGGGGACTTGTGTGTATTACATATTCTGGTCTGGTTTTGCATGAAGGACGAGATGCATGATGCATGTTAATCACGATCAGTGTCTTGACCTTCCACATTTGGGTATGTCAATCGACTCCAAAAATGGGCGGTGGGGGGTGATGAACACTTTCCGGAACCACCTGTGTGTAAAGTCCAAATAAGGATTCCAGTACATTCTACACAAAAATAGTGACCTGAAGCGGCAGATTCTTCAAGTACTAGTGGACAGCACGTCAGGAGAATAGAAAATCACAAAAGCGGGACCAAACTTTCTGAACTTTCCAAGATGATCGTCAGGATCGACATGGGTCTTTTGGAAACGCCTTTAATTTTGCACATTGTCTACATATCTTTGTCATGATTTCTCACAACACCTAAAGCAATCAACTGACGAATCAGGCAAGAGCCATCAAACGATAGACTGGTTGCTTGATTCTTATGCGCTTGATAACTTTACACATGATGTAGGGCAAACGGACCTACATGGCACCGCGTATCGGAACTTTCAGTATCAGCATATTACCATTATGAAGTGCATCTCTGTGAGCTGCGAGCCTGAGATCACCCATCTATCTCTCGCACCCAACTTCCTCACAACACCGTCTCCTGCATTCACATTGTCGAGCTAAAGAGAAAAACAAGAGCACGAGAAGGTCTACGTCCAATGCCAAGACACGGTGACTCACGCTCGCAATCCCATCCTCGTCACGGCCGTCATCAAGAGCCCGGCAGTAGTTCAAGAAACCCGCCGCCTCAAGAATATTCGGTTCAAAGAGCACTTACATATCCATCACGAAGACCAGAACCAGCGAGAGTTCCTCTAGTAATCAGGGTAGGATCTTCGAGCACCCGGCCTCCTGCGCCTCTGCCTCCTCCACCACCACCTGAGAAAACGCTTGAAAAGGCCGGGACTGTGATAAATGGCTACAAGTCCATAAGTTGGCTAGGGAAAGGGAAATATGGAAAGGTTCGGGTAAGCACATTGTTATCTGCTCGTCTGTGGCCATCGCAATGCTCGTGACTGACAGTCTCTCCCCCCCTTTCGCAACTGAAACATCGACTTGAAGAAATGCTACAATGAGAAACTGGACTACGTCGCAGTCAAGATCCTGAAAGAAGAACCCGGGAACGAGCAAAGGACACAACTTCAATGGTCAGAAGAGGCTACATTACTCAAATTCAAGAACGACGAATATAAAAGTCGGAACATTGTAAGTGCTTTCTAATACAACTGTCGATGATACACTCTCATCCTTGCACCGCTTGCAACACTCAAGATCATATTCTATGAGAGCTTTTCTTACATGTACCTTGGGTCTCGTTACAGATGCTTCGTGTTTGAGCTTGCAGAGGGTGGTCACCTGACACGTAAAATAAAGAAAAACAAAATGACCGAGATGAATAAGAAGGGCGTCTTACTGTATGTGCCATGTTGCCAACTTCTTGATATCTGGCATCTGGGAGCTTATCTTCCTCGAAACTGAAGTGCCTGCCTGAATGGACTGCAATACCTGCACCGTAAGGGTTGTGTGCACTGTGATATCAAGTAGGTATCAATGTCGTCGTGATGACCTGGAAGTTCCCAACTTGACATCTGCCTGCCCAGGCCAGAAAACATCTTGCTGAAGGATCCTGATTTATTTGACATAAGAATCACAGATTTCGGAGTGTAAGCGCATTTTTAACCTCCTGCTTTGGCCAAGTAGTATACCTGTCTAGCAGAGACTGAATCACGATCTCTTAGTGCAAAATGGCTTCCTGTAGGGTATAAGGTAGTACCTGTCACTAGTCTTGGAGGGACACCAAGTTACATGGCACCTGAAGCATATGACTTTACACTACATCGTGGTTTGGATATCTGGTCTATGGGGTAAGCTTATTAGTCTAAATCTGTCACAGAATCATTTTTGTTGAAAAACTTTGTAGTGTTACGTTATGGGAGATGTACAATGGCATAGGCACGCTGCCAGTTTGTCCGCCCGACAAAAAATTAGATGTGTTAGAATTGCTTCTAATGATGAGTAAAAGCATGAATCTGACCAGTTAACGTACAGGAAACGGCAGGGCGACGTTTACTGGTCCGAGTGTCGCAAATTAAAGGAAGAGAAGTATTGGGATACATCAGGTTGGAAGGGAAATCAAGGAGGCAAGTGAAACGATTTGTTTAGTGAACGAAGCTAGCATTGAACTCATAGAAAACCTACATTTAGCCAAAGCATTGTGTCAACGCATGCTTGACCTAAGCTATAGCAGCAGAATAACAGCAGAGGATGCATTTGACGATACGGTACGTGGTTTTCATGATTGGCACCGCATTATGATGATATTTAAATACGTCATTCCCGCATAACATAGTGGCTGAATTCAAGGAACTAAAGCTTCAGGACGCTAATTACATCAGAATTTAATGACTGCTCGCGCAGACTAAGTCACTAAGAGTATGTTAGCATAGTCAAAGGCTGGAAGTATTTGGATTCTAGAGTATAAAGTTCGATTCATCCTGGGTTGCGTCGAGATTAGTGAGAGATGTTCATGCCAGATCCATGCGAAAGAACGTCGACACGCGAGATTATGACCCCCGTGTATGGACGCCACCAATATAAATGTCAACGCCAAGGGAAACATTAATGTTAGATATAGAATGGGTAAACTGGTATCTGCAGTAAGAGATCAGAATAGAAAGCCAAGCCTGTAGTTACAAGATGAATGGATACAATATACTGTTGGGAACTAATTCTAGTGAAGAGAATGATATGAAATCTAAGTAATATAATGGCAGTGTGGATAAGCTTGGGTATAATAGGCGGCGGTATTGATACCGTCGACGATATGCCGTGGTTACGTGCTGAGAGGAAAGACGGAAAAACAAGCAAACGAATAGTCTGCGTAAGCCACGCCGCGAAAACAAATAAGGATGCATCTAGATCTCGAACTTGAACCCTGCTCTGCGGGCCGCTTCGAGCGCCTCAGGGCCGCGAATTAGGCTGGGTCTCAGTGGTTTGTACATATTCGACGCATATGCTCTTTCGCCAAGCGTTGCCTGTGTCTGCTCGACCTGTTCTGCCGTCGGGACCTAAGCGATCGCGATTGATTCAGTATAAGAAAACAATGATAAAAATCAATAAAGGTTCACTGGGAAGATGTCATATCGACTTCGCAGCACGACACGCGTTGGTACTGGGCGAGGAACCATGTGCGCTGCCGCACGCACAAGAACAAAACACAGCGCACGAGAGAGTGCAAGGAGGACATATGTCGCGCGGTGCACACCGCGCACCTCCGTCTCCCGCAACTGTCCGACGAACTCAGGTGGTGCGCACGGTGCGCCGTATATATTGTATTCATATGTGGTTGACTCTGCTTCCTCGCCTTCGGAGGCAAGATCCGCTTTGAGTACGGGCCAAAGGGAATGCTTGAGGAGGACGACGTCTTCTGAAACTACGACGAAAATCTGTTCGCCTCCGACATAAGAAGGCATCGGGTTGATGGTGGGACCAAGACAATACTAAGTATCGGAGAATCAACCAATATTTCAGTTTCTTGTAGAATGCAGTCGGCAAACCTCCTTAGTCTGGAAAACCTCCCAGAAACCGGTTACAAACGGCTTCACATTGGTCACTCTCTTCACGGCCTTTATCTATCATACGCCAATCAGCACCATCTAAGTAAAATCAAGAGAAAAGGCAAACATACAATGTCCGAGATAAAACTCCTGAACCCAACAAACCATCCAATAAAGATCGTGAGATCAATGGACAACCTTCTCGCACAGCGGCACTCGCACTGCACTCGACGAGCACAACGGTGCCGCGGGGCAGACACATTCTTCGATTTGCGCGGAGATTGCAACATAGACATGATTGCCGTTAGAATCGAGAGGTTCGAGCTAAGAGTAGCTGTGGTCGGCGTTGAGTCCAGCGAACTCAGGATTCGGGATCAGTGTGTAAGACTGATGGGTCGTCCTCGAAGTGCTCTTGCAAGTCCCGAGACAATAGCAGCCTCGCGCTTTAAATGCCGAGTCTTGTATGCGCCCAGGCCTGTGTTCTCACCTCAAAAGGGAGCGAATGCGGAAAGACGCAAAAATGGCCACAATTTTTGTATAACGCAGGCTCAAGCTATGCTCCCGAAGCGCGTCCAAGCGTCCGAAGACGAGGCCAACATACTTGCAGGCTGTGGTCCCTCCTAGCGCCTTGCCCTTGCCGGCCAGATAGGCAGTGTACTCCACGGCCGTGCCGCATTTGAACTAAACTAGTTAAATGAGTGCCGTACCAGATTTAGAGGGAGAACTTACGCGAGGAACATCGAGAAATGATGTCAAATGACGAAACGGGTGTATAATAGGGCAGAAGAGAGTACGCTGCAAAGATTCGGTTTCGTATTTCTTCAAAGTACCTAAGGGCCTTTTCTAATTGTCGGCAGTGCATCGATGCGGGAGATAAATGAGTTTTACAGTAGAGAGAAGTGGCGTGAGCCTCGGGCTCTCCGTGCTGAGGCCTGAGCACAGATACACAGCCAGCCGCAGGAGCCATAACTTGAAGGGGGAGTTCTAGATCTTTAGATACGGAAAATGGGCCCGACTCACCGAGTATTTTCTACGTGGAGATGAGATGGACATCGATGGCATGCGCCTCGTGCTTTTTTTCTGGGGATTCTAATTTTTCCATTTAAATTTTTGCCAGTGAGGGTAACCAGGGGGTGAACAAGGTCGTGAGAAAGGTAGACTTCCTTGGGATCGACATCTAGCATTCTACATGCTTGAATGAAACTGACTACGTGAGGAATAAAGCCGATTAAAACGCACCAGATGCGAAGGGGTTTATCAGGTCTGGCCATGGAAAGAAAATCGAGAAGGTCAAAGCGTCGTGTGCCTGAACAAGAAGTCAAATAATTTAATTCAGAACACGAACCGCAGTTGTACGAACCGGTTACACGGAAGATGCGGTGCGGACTGGAAGCAGATAACATAGAGAAGGGATGTAATACACGTATGTAGGCGAGTTGAGTTAATTAATGCGGGATACAGGATTGATTGACAAGAAGTCGCTAATTCAAAAGTCGGCTTGCAAATTCATCACAAGTGTTAATGCTGAGCTCCAGGTAGCTCAGAATTGTTTCACATAACTGGAAAAGATAGAATTAAGAGAAATATCAGACCAGGTATGGCAGGGTCACAAAAACTCACGTAGCATCTATCTGCTTCAGCTGGGGCAGCGCCAGGCTGATTTTTCGACGGTATGCCGTACCCTCTGCGCGCTGCACCGGGTTGCCTTCCAGATACACTGTCTCCAGAGCCTTCTTACGACTGAGTTGAGGCTCGAGGTCTAGGAGAGTCGAAATACGATTGTGGGATGCCTAAAAGTGGAGTTCAATGCTCGCATGAGTCCAGCGGAAGACAAGTGGCAGGAAGAAGGAACGTACCCAGAGTTCCTCTAGTGCGTCGAGGGATGCAAGTCCCTCCAGTTTCTCGATGTAGTTGTTCCCAATATCCAATACGCGCAGTTTTTTCTGCGATAGTCAGAGAAGCACCAGATCAGCTCATGCTTCAATGTCCCGAGTCCGGTAGCAACGCACGTTATTCTCGAGTCCTTCGATGCACTTAACACCGTTATGGCTGATATAAAACTCTTCAAGACTAGACAGCTCCTCAAGTCCTTCAATCTTCTCAATCCGATTGGATTGGATGGAGAGGATCTTCAGACGGTGCAGGGTATGCAGGCCCTGTCGTGCAGATAGAATGGATCATTCTGGTATACCCTAAGAAACTTCAGGATTGAAAGTAAACGTACCTCAAGTTTCGAGATCTTGTTCTTCCCAAGCCAAAGTTCCTCGAGGTTCACCAGCGCTTCCAGATTCTCGATTTTCTATCATTCACACATAACAAGGAAATCTTGCTCAGCATTTACTTGCTCGACTTCTTCAAGATTTCAGGACTTCTTACACGTATCTTGTTTCCGCCGAGCTCAAGGCTCGTGAGTGACGCACCGACGCTTGATAAGCCGTCGATATGCGAGATGCGGTTCTGCACGAAGTAAACTGTGCGGAGGGAGGGAAAGCGGTCGAGACAGTCGGGCACCGACCGTAGGAGGTTGAATGAAAGGTCAAATACACTGATATCCTCAATCACAGTCAATTGTATGTTACATTATAGTGGGAGACTAGATCTTACCTCAGTTTCGTGCACGCGTCAAGCGCGTCGCCGACGCCCTTTAGTTTGTTGTCATACAAGTCGAGATCCTCAAGCTCGACCAAGGCTCGGAATATTTCCGGGTCAAGGGTGGTGATATTGTTCTGTCTCAGACAGAGCCTTTTGAGATAGGGCCCGAAACGTGGAAGGCTCAGGTTCTGGAGTGTTTGGAGCTGCGCGTGCACGAGTTCAATTTCCTTCAAACGGGAATAATTCAACGTCTACAAAAGATAGATAAAGGCAAGGGGCGAAGTACATACATCTGTGTCATCTGGAAGGGTGTTCAGCAAATCATTATTCTCGTCCTCACCATCCTCTTCGTTCTCCATTTCTTCACCCTCATCGCTTTCCACATCATGTTCAGGCTCTACGACCACAGCCGCACGCTTCTTGAAACCATTCCTTTCTGGTTTCTTGTCTGGTTGACTTTCCTCTGAAGGAGTAGGTGCGATATTTTGGTCTGTCGTCTGGTCTGCCATCGCCGCGAGAGGCTAAGAACGCCGCTGCATAAATGCGGTACACGTCGATCTGTTACGTTTAGTTAACCCTAACAAAATAACATATAACACTTAATAAGCCTTAATAAGCGATTTCTGGCTAAATAAAGTTATGTCTATACGCTCCTTCTTCGCGCATCCAAAAATTCTGACCATCGATGGGCCGGCACCATCCTTCATCGACATCTCTTAATTTAACCACGTCCTATCTCCTGCTCGTCACACCGCAGCCTGACTCTTTGCACCTTCGCCGTTGTCCTTGACACAATTCTAACGAGGAAAGTCGTCGAACAACATTTATGGAGGGCGCTAGAGGGTGCATGGAGTCATAGATGCTGACGGGACGTACACCGAGCACTGCGTGTAGCGTTGTCCGAGTCATGGACGTAAAACTGCGCTGATATATAGCTGTTTATTCTGAGAAGCTACAGCTGTGAACTTTGCCCCGTTGTAACTCCTAAGAAACGTGAATGGCCGCGCTGCGAGCATGTCGATGGCATACTCACCTCCTGTAGCCATCTGGTGCGTCTGCTAAATTCCAACGATTTTGTCTCTAGATCTCGCTGACATTGATATTGCCCGAATATTTGATAGTCAACCTATAACGACTCCATGCTCACGATTGGTTCATTCGAGTGTTAAGTGTTTTTCCCTTCACAAACCAATGGTACGCCGTATAACAGCGTGCATATAGCTCAAGTTATATTGTTCTGATAGCATTATAGGAATATAAATGTTCATACAGTCCAATACAGGTCATCAGCAGCGATCGTACAACAGCTTACACGTACAAGTTCCGAAAGTACATCAAAGTAAGAATAAGGCGAAAGCACCCACTCCGGATGAAGGTCGAAGTGGAGCGGGTAGATGTGGATGAAAAAGAACAGAAGGGAGGAGGCATAGGGAGCTATAGAAGTGGACCCCGGAGAAATGACCACGCCACTAGATAATTTGGAAAATAATCTGGACCTGCATAGACTGTGAGCAAACAAATTCCTATAAGACAGCGAAATTTACTCACACATGGTACGGTTCAAGCGGTACTACTGATGCTGATACCGAGCGCACGCGCACCGGCTCCAGCAGAGCCCTCCCAGCCAACGAAATGTTCATTGCTGCTCAGCTTTTCAGGCGAGCCATATATGCCCTCATCGTCGCTCGTCCACTGGTGCCCGCCTTTCGTGCGCGCACACACGGAGATGAACAACACACGCTTCAGCTTGCGATTTAGGAAGAACCAGTGCGAGCTCCACAACAGCGCCCCTCGCCGGCGAAGCCGCACGCGCAGCGGCGAACCGTCGGAGTCCGTGTCTGAAGACTTGCGACTCGGGATGTCGATGCCCGTGCTCGAGCGCATCGACTGACGGGACGTTCGCATCTCGTCTACATCGTAGTCGTCAAAGGCGAAGACCTCCTCGTCCGACTCAGACAAAGAGTCATCATCATCGCCGGGTGCAAGCTCGTCTTCATCGTCAGAGTAATCCGTTGCATGAGGGTCGGACGCGATGTCGGGCACATACGAGTACACCTCGCAGTCCGCAAGGCCAATTACCTCATCCAAGATGCGGTACAGCGTCGGATGCGTGCCGGTAACTATCGGAGGCGGTGCATGCGGGCTCGGGATCATGGTGCTTACAGGCGATGAGGACGTGGGTAAGGAGCTTGGAAAGAAGTCAGCAGACGTGGGCGGGTACGCGGAATACGTGCGAGGTGCAAGCATGCCGGGGCGTTGAGTCGGCGATCCGTGCGAGCCTGCAGTGACAAGCGTCGTACTCAGCGCATTGAGGACCCCCGCACCACTGATCTCCTTGCAGAAGTGCGCGGGCCTTACTCCCGCAAACTCATGGTCAGGAAAGGCGATGTTGAGTGTCGCGATCAGCAGATAGAGCGTCTTGCGGGAGGCGTGCCGGTCCATAGGACCGAACGGCGTGCTATCGGCCTCACGTTCGAGCGCCGCAAAGGACGGCGGGGGCGGTAGGTGCGCTGCCTCCTCCGTGTAGGCATGCTCGAGCGCGCGGAAGAGCTTCTTGTCGCGGTTAACGTTCTTGCAGCTATATGCTTCGATGCGCGTATGCACGGAGCACTCGGGGCCCTCGTGGGTAAGTGCTTGCGCGAGACGTGCGAGCTCGGGGAACTCGATATATTTCATGGGCAATGGTCAAATGCGTCGTGAGCGTCGTCGTGAATAGCAGGACTGAAGGCGGTGGGAGGGAGAAGGAGAGCGAAATGCGGTGAAAGGCGAGGGGACATGCGAGACTTGCGGATCGCAACATTGCGACAAAGAGTGGCGCGGTGAGACTGTACATATGTACAAACAACTGGTTCGGGCAGCCTGGTGGCGCACGTGCATCCCACCTGCGGTCACGTTCGCGCTCATCGGAGTCCGAGTCCATCGACTTGAACCTCTTCCCTGTGAGTCTTTCGCACGAAGCAATCCATAGTAGTATCCTCTCTGATATACTCATGCGCCGACAGGTCTTGATCAAACCAATTCTTTTACCCTTGCCAGCAGCATACCGAAACCAACCGGACTGCACCAAATCTGAGACATTCACGGCTTCTCCGGCTTGTGCACTGTCAGACCGTGCAGCTAGATCCTGTCCTATTGGATCTATATCTTCGATAATGCTATGCCATATGGGAAAAGGAGGCAGAGTGCGGAGATCCGTGGCGTCAAGAAAGACGGTTTTTGTCTCGCTAGAAGCCAATACGTCTAGTTTTGGGCGACCAAGACAATTCGTTTCGTGTTGTCAAAAGACAAGCTTCCTCCTCGATGCAATGGGCTCCTTTTGTTTCTTCCATGCCGACCTCAAGTTTTCGGCGAGATCAAAACAATCGTAATTATCCGATATCAGATTCAGCACGCGAACCATGCTCACTTGCTGCTTCAATAGTTTCATCTCGATCTAATACAGTCTATCTTGGCCGGGACTGTTAGCTAGTTTCTCCGACGTCGGTGAGAGAAGCATGCAAGTTTAATTTACTCTGCTCCTGCCTTCTGCTTCGTTGCCAATCGTTTCGATCTACTCACGATCTGTACTCGGCCTATGCGCGGTCTTCCGAGGATATTATTCTCAGAAATTATGCAGAAAGACAGTGGAAGGCATATGCTACAGCGCAACACAATTTCTCTGCGCCCCATTTCCGGCAATAGACGGTGCATCGAATGTTTACTGGTCAGCGCCTTATTCTTGTCGCACAATCTGGAAGTAAGCTGGAGGCTGTGCACTGCCTCACGCGCGTGTCCACCAGCACTCGTTGGCGTTTCTTGGGCCGCGGAATTTAGGGACCAGTTTTCTACTACACTCTACCTTTACAGCAACGCGGGAGTACTTAAGCGTCTCATGTCTACGGCTTGGTTTATTCCCCCTTCTCATCTCGATCTGGTATCACCACTTTCGTTCGCCCTTTCAAGATACCAGGCTGCACACAGTTCTTGAGGCTCGATGCCGATAGCTTCTGCACTTTCCTCGGTCCTTCGGACGTTCAAGCTGCTGGTCCTCTCGTTGACTTCGCATGCTCGCCTTACACTGGCGTCCGAGCCGCGCGACTACGATCTTATTCTGAGACGTACGATTCGCGAAGTCAAATTCTACAGCGAAACAGTAGGTTGCTTCATCATTTACACAGCTTCCTGCTTACTTATGTTTACTTTTCTCAGCTGATTGCAGTACTTTTGTGAGCTTCTTCCTCAAATTGTGACGCGCCTGGAGCTCACAGAAGTCTAGCTACACAAAGAGCCGGTTCCTCGCATCCCAGGTCCTTGCGTGTCTTCTCTTCACACTCCTTACCTACATCGCGTTGGAAGCAATGACCGGCGAAGCACTCCATGTATGTCTCCCTTCCCATTTAGCCGTTCCCAAATCTTGACATATCCACAGAAATGGATCGACGAAATTCCTTGTGGTCGCATGGTTCTCGCTTGCATGACGAAGCTCCCCGCGATCTCCGTGATCTGGTCACTCTGCGCGCTTGCCCTCTCGCAATGGGATTCGCTGGCCACGAAAGTGGTGCTCTGCATCGTTGCGGGCGTACTCGTCTTTGGGCTCGCCGCGCGCCTGCGCTTGCACGTTATCGTGAAGGATGCGACGTTGTTGGTTCTGGGCGGCGTTGAGGGATGGGCCGCTGGACTGTTTCACAAGACAAAAAGGACGGGGCAGCCTGGTGAGATATCTGACGACTGCTTGGAGAAGGCTTCGGACCCGCCGTTGACTGGCGATGAATGCGTATGAGCCTATTCTTCATGATGAGGCTGGACTTCATTAGGCTCTTTTACACAACTGTCTGCGATCCCTGCGCATTAATATTCTCACTACCCTTCCATAGTTGTTCAAATACCATGTTTACTGTACACTACACGGATTGTACAGGCCCTGGACAAAAGTTTATTCGCGGCATGTTTTTCGTGTAATCTTATAATTACTTCGTCAATTTTTATCTGCTGCCCTCCGAAAAAAGTCAGGCATACTTTCTACATGATGAACAATTTGTCCAGTGACTGTAAACGCCCCTCACACTTCTGCTTTGACCTCAATCCATCTTATTATCCCCAGTTAGATACATCAGACAAACAGTTTCAATAAATACGACAGTCTGTTCGCCCAACACCGTCAATCCAAGTCCAAGAAAGATGAGAAACAAGCCTAAAGTAAGACTCATTAAGCCAAGACCCACAACCCTGCAGCAAGTGGAAGCATCAAAGCTACGTTAGCAACAAAGACCCGGAACCCATCACTTGTTGAAGACTGTGAGGCGCTCGGCGACGCAGAACTGGCAGTGCTGGTACTCGGGCTGAGAGCGGTCGTTGATGATCTGGCGCTCGAAGGCGGGATCGTCGACTGGCTAGGCGCCACCGATGACAGGATTGTCGTTGTCGAGGATGGGGACGCCGACGGTGCAGTCGTTGCTGAAGTCAACACGGAGGTTGATGTGGTCGCAACGGTGCGCGTAGCTGACGCCGACGCGGGGGTTGTGCTAGCGGCAATGGTACCCGACGACACAGCCACGGCAAATGGCGAGAACGCGAACGTCGTGAGCGGGAGCGACGTGGCTGCCGCGCCGGTACCAACGACATTCTCGCAGACTGCTGATCCCGCGCTGACGACGCACCCGATGGCAAGGTTGAACGACAGCGTAGGGATCGCGACAGTCTCGGCGATCAAGCTAGCGTCTTCGGCGAGCGTCACTGCATACATGAAAGAACTCAGTCGACCGAAAGCAGTGAGGATAGGTGGACGGTGACTGACATGTGAAAGGAATGCCGCTCGTCTCTCCGCTGAGCACGTAGGTCGTCCCAACCTCTCCACCAGTTCCGACAATCTCGCCCTGCAAGCCAGCACTCGGCCCCAACCCCACTGGGAAAATGGTCGCAGTAGCCGCCCAAGCGACTAGCATCACATGGAACAGAACGTAAGCAAGTTAAAACCTTGTCAAGATGATGGACGTACCGGGAGCAAGCGGACCGACCAAAAGGGCCAAGGAGACGAGCATGTTGTATACAGGAGGCAACAGGAGACGCGGTGAAGGGCACATTGTGCATCCTTTAAGACAGCGGTGGAGGCGTGTTCTAGCCACACTACACCCACGAGGAATCACATCATCAGGTTCCAAGACGAGTAGAAGCACACGAGAGGCGCTAGAATACTGAATAGTCTCTCGAACGGCCTCCTTTTTTCCTGATCCCGCAGATACACAACTTTCTCTTGAGTTCAACGGTAAAGAAGCTTTTGGTATTATAATAATGAACGATTTGCATGAGGCAGACGCTCATATCATGTATTCAGACGCATAGCATCTGACTTCGCAAAGCATTATGGCTAGTTCAGAAGTGTCGAAGGTCTGATGGAAGCTCGAGTTGAAGTTCATCGACCAGTCTGACCTTTCTAGAGTCGGAAGTAAGAATCGCACAGATGTTTCGTCATCGTCCGTGATGATGCTGATCTATAGGAGGAACTGTAGTCGTGGCTGCTTATTTTTCTCTCCTGACGATGACCGATACCGATGACGTATCAATGCCAGCTGGCAGAACTAACAGCGAACAGCAAAAATAAATCAAAGTTCGGTATACGATTATATATAGTAGCACTTACAATACATAGTCCCGAAAAAAGTAGCGAGCGTCAACACTTACGATCCTTCGGCCCATCGGAAAATTTCTTCCATGATTGGAAGATGGGAAGTTTGAGTCTAGGGTCTGATTGTAAGCAATACTCTATAGCAGTAGAGCATCTTTCTTTTCGTACCGTACGTGGTTTGTTCTCATTCCCGGAACGGTCCGTCTGAAAGATTTAGTCTTATAGTAGGTAGACACTATGGATCCAGTGTATGCAGCATACCGTTTCCTGTTGAATCTGCTCAGTCATCTGCTCGGGATAAAGGAGCGGTGCAACTCACCTTGGTTGACGTGACCGTTTTGAGCTCCAGAAGCCTCTGCTGCAGATCGTCGCATTTTCTGCTCAAGATAAGCGGAGGTAACAGGGACATGAGAGTAACATTTGTGCTCACTTGTGGAGTGCTGCTGTTTCTTCACGCCTAATCTCCAGCTGTCGAGTCATCATCGTCTCGAGGTTGAATCTCGCTTGAACTGGACGTAGGTCATTTGCTGCGCTCATGATGTTTTGACTCATGACTGTGAGCCATTCCACGTGTCCTTGCCATTCAGGAACGTCGGTAGAATGCGGTCCAGGTGGAGGCGCAAGAAGTGATTTGAGCAGACGAGAGTACGTAACTAGCATGGAACGAAGGATGGACAGCAATGCGGGTCTACGATCTGATGAGTAATTAGCCGCAGACTCTCTATTTGAGGCAGAGAAGCCAGCTCACCTATAGTAGGATCACTCGGATACAATTGATGACCACCGAGTTCGCCTAGTGAAGGTATCTTTTCCTTGACCTGATGAAGCGGACCTCAGCCTCAGACTAACAAAGGACAAGAGGCTCAAGTGGAGCGTTCACTCACTAACCAGGTATCACCAAAAACAGTGTATTCTCCCTCCTCAAGTATCCAATCGACGCGAGGTTTCTCGAGCTGCATCAAAAGCCAGTCCGGTACATCCTTTTGATCGGCGAGCACCTCGCGCTGGTCGGTTTCCGGCTCATTCTCAGCAGACTTTTCGGCTGTCCTTGATTTAAGCAACGATAGCAGGTGCAAGTTGAGCGTCGTATATTTCTGATAATGAGACGGTGGAGATGGGAACGGGTTCCGGAGCTCAGCCTCTTGTTCGTCGTCGAGCATGGCGAGGACGAAGGACGTATTTGACGAGACGCGTCCGGTTACAGGTTCTCGTCACTTCTTGATCTCTTACCACCACCATCTGGACCGTGGGAAAAGTGAACTCTTGCATCTCTCTCTTTCTACCTCGCAATGGACAACAAGATGTTGACCAGGGCGAAAGCGTCTCTACACAAAACCAAGTCTTCTCGCTCCCTTGCCAATCCCAAGGACCCCACCAAGTGTGAGGAGTGTAAAATGGATCTCCCCTATCATAGCCGCAGCTGTGTTAGCGGGGCAGCTAAACTTTGCATCGAATGTGGTCGCGACAAGACCTATCTCCACAACGATGAAGTATGCGAACACGTTAAGAAGAACCGTGCCAACTGGTCCCCCGATATCGAAGCGGATGCTCACGCCGCTGCCCTCCGCAAGCAAGGAGATCTTCCACCGACACCGGTCGTCGACTCCCAGAATTCTCTTAAACGCTCTAATTCAGAGGAGGAGCACAGAGCTATCGCAGCCCCCACCCGTATTGATAACAATGCCATGGACGCAGACGATTTGTACATCCCTGACGAACACATAAGCCAGGCCCCCCAGGTCGACATCGATAATGATGAAGAGGAATTCGAAGACCCGCAGATTGCTGCACGACTCTCTGATTCATTCATGGAGCTGATTAAAGACACGATTCACCATATGATTACTTTTCTTACCCAGCCTTCGTGGACATCTCTCACACCCTGGTACGAAGACCCTATCCGGGCCGGAAAGGCACTTGCAGATGTCGGATCCAATCTTGTAGACTGGATCAGCAAATCACACATGTTCAATAGTGAAACCATCAAGGAGAACAAGGCAAACGATGGACTCCAGGCATTCCATTCTACCTATCGCATCCACACTCCTGCTTTTAAACATGTATTTGATGACGTTGAATCTTCTGCTCAGTCAATCCGCAATCAGGAAATTGCAGATAATATGCATCCCATGTCTCGCTCTATTCAAGCTCTTTCTTCTCTCATTACCAAACTTGCTGATAAAACTAACAATATTGAAAAACAGATGTCTCATTCGGTATCTTTGGCTAAACCGCAGCCGTCTTCTACTAACCAAACACATGTCAAATTTCTTCCAGACCCCGGTTCGTCCACGACAACCGTTTTCTGCCCACACCACCAATTGTGAAACAGTGCGTTCAAACCCCCAAGAACGGGAGAACTGAATATGCTGCAGCAATTGCTAACACCCATATCCCTGGATCCAGATATCACATGGACTCAGAGGGCACAATTTATGCTCCTGATGGTTACATGCACTCTGCGCATAACACCCTGAAATCTGGCAACACTCTCACGACTATCTACTATCCGAAGGTCGAAAATGTCAGTATCAACAAGGATGGCTTCACCACTGTCTCATATGCTAAGGCAGCACAGAAGAAGCCCAAACCAATGCCAACCAAAGTTGTTTGTTCTTCCAATGAGCACCCTGATGGGGAAGTCTCAACAGTTCCTGTTAATCGGTCTATCGGTTCAGTCAACATACGTGCATCCAATGTGAAGCGTGTATATTTCTCTTTGCCTGGGGATTTGGCGGTCAGGCCAACGACCCTCTCAGTTAAGAATTCTGTACAAGCTGGCCTTAAGGGCAACCTGCTTTTTAAGCATCTCGTAGTGCTCAATGTCAAGTATACAACTAACAGCAATCTCTTAATTGCCTTCATGAATATCTGTTCTGATTTTGATTCTAACTATACTTCTTTGGCCTCCTAGCTTTCCCGCATTCTTAACATCAGTGGGGTGTCTCCATTTATCCCTTCACCCCAGTTCAAAATGGTCATCCTGGGGATCCCTGTCTTCGACAGAGATACTAAACTCATTTATAGTGAAGCTGATCTTTTCAACAAACTTTCTAACCTCCCTCAGTTCGAAGGCCGTGAATTTATGTTCCCGCTGAGGTACATGTCGTCAGTTGAAAAGCTGAATGAGCATGACTTCTGCAACATTTTTTTTTTTTCAGTCATTATGAAAGATGCAGACCGCCTCTCTTTCAACCATTTCTTCCTGCACAATAACCAAGCCATACCCATTTTCAGCATCATCTGTCGCCTCGAAGAAATGAAGGCATGACCTACCATCAATCAATGTGACAATTGCCATCACCTTGGCCATCCGGCCTCTAAATGCCGTTCCATGGCCCGCTGCGCCATCTGCTCAGAGCCACATTGCACAGCCGTACATGTCACAAAATGTGTGACATGTACCACCTCCAACAATCTGCAATGCAAGCATTTTGCTCATTGTATCAATTGCCAAGGCAACTACAATGCTCGTTCCACTGATTGCCCTGCTCACTGTAATTATCGATCCCCTTATTAATTGTTTATGATGGACTCTATTTCTGTGTTTTCTCTCAACCTCCATAATTCTGAACCTTCATTCAACTTTCTTCTTCGCGCCTTTTCCTCTACTCATTCCAGCCCTGACATTATATGCTTCCAGGAAACCCCTGTCATCCGTCATTTTACTCCTTCAAAAGTTTCTGCTCAAGGCTCCTTGGTTTATTATGCCCGAAACTCCCAACCTTATACTGCATTTTTGCCCGCCTGTCCGGGTAAACCACATTGTTGTATGTTGGTGCACCCCCACATTATCCAACAGGTGTCCATGCACTATCCCTCTTCCCCTTCTCCTAATATTTCTGTCATTTCAATTTCTCGTGGTGACCTATCTCCCATTTTTTTGTAGAACATTTATAACTCACCATCTCTTCACAAGTTTAAAGACTCTTTTTCTACCCTTAATTCGCCATCCCATATTTTCACAGGAGATTTCAATCGCCATTCAGAACTTTGGTCCCTCCCTGAACAATCTGCCTACTTTTCTCGGTCCCAACGTCTCATTGACTGGATCAACGAAAACGATCTTTCTATTTGTAACCCTCCCAATCAACCCACTTATTTCAATCGCTCTTCCAATTCAAGGACAATCATTGACTTGGTGATCACTTCAGTGGACATCGTGCCCCAACTCCTTGAATCCATTTTGGTTTCCGACCCATCATTGGACATTTCCTCTGATCATTTCCCTATTTGATTTTCTTTTGATATCAATTTCCTAGCCTCTATCCCTCAACCCCCCCTTTGTTCTATTCGCTCTTGCGATTTGCCTACTTTTGTGGTGGTGTAGCACTCGATTCGCGCTTAGGCATCAGCTGTCCCAGCATACCACCTGCTTTATTTATTATTATATACAGATACAAACCCCATAAACACGGTCAAGCACTTTGTTTCATCACTGTCTATCTTACACTTCACATTTCACGTGCTCGAATGATCACACTCACCCATTCAAGCATCAATATACCTTCAAAGCTCTCATATTATCCCTTAGTAACCTCATAAATATGTTCAAATACTTTCATACACCCATTCTAACACTCTGTTAGGTGGGAGTCCGGGAGACAACTCGGACTGGGCAGGCCTCAGCTGACTGTCATCTGGGACGTGCTATACTCGAGCGGGGACTCGGGACATGCTTTACTCAGGCTAGGTCGTCATGGAGGTAAGAGGATTAATACAAGACTAAACTAATACAAGGGGGACGAGTCTCACCTAGGTCGTCGCGGAGGTAAGAGGAAAAGCAGAACAAGGAGTTCATGCAATTCCTGAGACCTTATATAGCGATGACCGTGAGACTATATTACCTAATGTCACATGGGTGGACGGAATGGAATGAATGACAGTCATGTGAAGGAATCGTGGGAAATGATTTGAAAGATGATTAAATATAATGAAAAAGGGCGATTCAAAGAAAGGAAATGGTAAAAGGGGAAATAAAAGAAAAGGGAAAGTTCGAGTTCTGACATTATCCCCCCTTCAAGGTTGGGCGTCCCGACCAACCAAGATTGCGGTCGTCTGGTTCAGTGTTGACGAAGAGTGGATGGAGTCGCGAGCGAGGGATATCGAGTTTGCGTGGGGCACTGGGGTGTTTGAGATAAAACTCAGCGATCGCCTCTTTTGCATTCTCGCCAAAGTCTGTCTCGGGCTGCCAAGTCGATTCGTTGTATCCAACCCACTTTACGAGGGACTGTAATTTTCCTCGGTGCAGACGTGAGTCTATGACTTCCTCAATATCGTACTCCTCTTCATTCTCAACGATGTCCGGCGGCGGCGGAGGTGGCTGTTTTTGGCTCTCGAAGGATGGTTCGATGGCCAGTTTCAACAAAGCCTTGTTGAATATGGGGTGGACCTTTTTCCATCGCTTTGGGAGCTTGAGTTTATAAGTGCTTGCTCCCACTTTGTCGATGATGTCAAAGGGGCCATACCACTTGTCAGCAAGTTTCTTCGTCGGTGAGTCCATGCTGATATTTTGTCCATCGAGGAAGACCTTGTCTCCAGCCTTGTATTCTACCGATGCTCCTGCCGTTTGGTCATGGTAATGCTTCATGTCCTCTGCCGCCTCGACCAGATTGTCCTTCGCAACGCGATGAGTTTCCTTAATGTGCTTCGCAAATTCTTCTGCTGACATGTTGGCAGAGGAGGTTCGTATGGTGTCGAAGCTCATAGGGTGACGTCCTGTGTTTGCGTAGAAAGGGGACATCTTCATTGCTGAGTGTTCGTGATTATTGTAAGCGAACTCTGCAAGGGGGAGCCAGTCTTTCCAGTCCGATTGCTGATGGTCAACAAAGAGCCGGAGATATTGTTCGAGCTCTTGGTTGACGTGCTCCATTTGACCGTCCATCTGCGGGTGGTACGCCATCGATGCGTTGCCTTCGATGCGTAGGAGTTTGTACAGCTCCTTCATCATTGACACATCAAACTGTGTGCCTCGGTCGTGGATGATCTTTTTTGGTAGGCCGTGGAGGCGGAAGACGTGGTCGCGGTATAACTGAGCCATGCCTTCCGCTGACAGCTTCGTTGTCATTGGGATCGCATGCATCTGTTTCGAAAACCTGTCCACAAAGACACAGATGGCATTGTGTCCCTTCGAGTCTGGGAGTTCTCCGATGAGGTCGACTGTGACAATTTCCCAAGGACCTTCAGGGACCGCGTTTGGATGTAATGGTCTTGACCTTGACGTTCTCAGAGCCTTTGTCCTTTGACAACAATTACAACCTCGAACGTACGCCCGGACATCTGAGAACATTGACGCCCACCAGAAGTCCCGGCGAATGAGCTCCACCATCTTTGATGCCCCTGGGTGTCCTGCCAGAACTGAGTCGTGGCACTCCCGCAGTACTGCTTCCTTCATCGTCGATGGCACGTATACCTTGCTCTTCATCCACCACAACCCGTCGACCTTCATCATACCTGTCGGCCTCTCCGACTCGCGCTGCACCCTCTGCGCTTCACCCACTCTGTCAAACACCTCATCACGCGACATTCTGACCATCCCACGGTTCAACCACTTTTCCTTGATGAACACGACACCGTCATTGTCATCCTTGCCCTCATCATAGCCCGCTTTGCGTGACAGCAGATCCACCTTGCCCATCGTCTTCCCCAACTTATGTTCAAGGTGGAAGTCGAATTCTTCGAGTTCGGTTCGCCAGCGAGCTTGGCGATAGCTCAGCTTCTGTGCCGACTTGAAGTAGGTGAGGTTGACATGATCGGACCAGATCTCGATAGTGTGATGGGCGCCGAGGAGGTACTGCCTCCACTCCTTGAGTGCCGAAATGATTGCGAGCATCTCCTTATCGTAGATCTCGTAGTTTCGTTCTGCCGGCAGGAGCGCCTCCGACCTGTAGGCGACTACCCTCCATTTGCCTTCCTGTTTCTGTAGCAACACGCCACCAAGCGCAAAGTTCGACGAGTCCGCTTCGATGTGGAAAGGGCCCTCGTCATTGGTGATGGCCAGGACTGGAGGTGAGCAGAGACGTCGTCTCAGCTCCTTGAACACTTCCTGCTGTTCGGTCTCCCATACCCAGTCCTTCTTGCCTGTCAGTGATGTTAACGGGTGGACTACCTTGCTGTAGTCCTTGATGAAGCGTCGCAGCCAGTTGCCCATGCCGAGGAACTGCTGTAGTTGTTTAACATTTTGTGGGACGGGCCAGTCTGCGATCGCCTCTGTCTTTGCCAGGTCAGCCTTGATCTCGCCATTGCCAACGATGTGTCCAAGGTACTTTACAACCTTGGCGTCGAACTCACACTTTTCGGGCTTCAGGTACAGGCCATTTTCTCACAGGATCTGAAGGACGCGCCTCGATGTCTTGATATGTTCCTCAAGAGTCTGAGAGAGGATTAGGATATCATCGAGGTAGACGATGATCAGGTTGTCATAGATCAGTCCCTTGAAAATGTGGTTTACGAAGGCCTGGAAAGTCGCCGGTGCATTACAGAGGCCAAAGAACATGACTGTTGGTTCGAAGAGGCCCATATTTGTGTGGAATGCTGCCTTCCATTCATCACCTTCATGGATCCGGATGTTGTAGTATCCCCAGCGAAGGTCAAGCTTTGTGATGAACTTCGCTTTCTTGACCTTGTTGACAAGCTCGTCAATGAGGGGGAGGGGATATTTGTTCTTGATCGTTCTGTTGTTGAGCTTACAGTAGTCCTGAATTGGGCGTAGTGATTTGTCAGCTTTCTTAATGAAGAAGAAAGGTGATGCCATGGGCGATATGGACCTTCGGATGCGACCAGACTTCAAGTTCTCATCGAGGAAGTCCTTGAGCGACTGCTGCTCTGTTGGCGTGAGCGGGTAGATCTTGCAGTCGCTGGGCTTGAAGTCGGGCTTCAGATCGATGACGTGGTCCCATGGTCGGTGTTCAGGCAACTTCTCGAATCCCTTCTCCGAGAAGACATCGGCGTAGTCATTGAGGTATGTGGGCCAGGACACCTTGTCCATTCGCACCTCTCTCACCCTCCTTGTTTCTTTCACATCCTCCTTCTCGATCGCGCACTCCTCCAGGCAACGGGTGAATTCAATCAAACCCGTCTTCCAGTCGACCTCTGGGTTGTGATGTCGAAGCCAATTGTAACCAAGGAAGATGTTTGACGATGCCAGTGATGTCACCACAAGGACAATCCTCTCCCTGTGGTGCCCAATCATAAGCTCAACATTGACGTATTCTTTGATCAACCTGGCTTCGTTGTGCATGCCATCAGCATTGAGCACTGCAAGGGGCCGAATGTATCATTTGGTCTCCAACCCGTATCGCTCGACAAACCTCATGTCTATGCATGATCCTGTGCATCCTGAATCCACTAGGGCATGCGCATCCACCTCTCTCATCTCACCCACTATGCTGTGTCCGACACTCAGGAGGAGGTCCAGCTGGCGTCCGCCAGTTCCCCTCATGAACAACTTCTCTTCGATGCCTTCTTCGCTCACACCGGTAGGGTTTTCGTAGTTGGAAAAGTCATCGACACTGTTTGCATCTAGATATTGTACAGGCGGTTGACTATATCTTAACGGATCCGAACTTGAAACCTTTGGAACTTCTCGGTCAGTCGCCCTGGTGGCTACACCTGACCACTCGCAAAACCCTGCGAGTCGATGACCTCTTCGTCATCACCTTCTTCCTCCACATAGTCCTCCACAGTTGACCTCCGAGTGTCTACAACTTCCTCGAAGGCCGATTCCTTCATCGCACCGAGCTCGTTGGCAAGGAGGTGACGCTTGCCTGGTGCCATCAGCTCCAGCATGCGCTGGATAATTGGTTTTCCTTGCAGGCACTTGTTCTTAAAGTGATCCAGCCCACCGCAAATCCAGCACGTGCGTCGGCGTTGTGCCTCGTTCATCGAGACGTCCATTGGCTGGCCTGCACCTCCAAAGGTGACACCAGTTGCGTCGCGCTTGTCGGAGTGCGGTGGCACGAACAGTTGTCAAGCGGGCAGTGCCTGCTGCTGCAGAGGGCACTGGAGGGGTAGTGCGCGGCCTTGCTGGATGGCCCGAATCTGCTGTTTGCCGCGATCGATCTCTATGGCCTTTTTCTTCCAGGCATCATATGTCGTCAGGACCAGGGTCGACCTTAACACTCCGTGGACCACCTCGATGTTCATCGCACATTTCAGGCAATCACAGATTACGCTGTCGTCCTTCAGGTCTGCCGCCTTGATGATCACATCGAGCTTCTGGAAGAACTCGTCGGCTGAGAGGTCCTTCTGAATTTTTTCTCGGAATTCTTTCAGGGCCTTCTCCTTTCTGTTCAGATCATCAAACGAGGTGTCCAGTCGTTCCTGGAACCTGGTCCAGCTATCTGTGAATTCCTGGATGTAGTTTTGCGCCCATGTTGACGCATTGCCACCCTTGAGATAGGAGAGCGCGACGTAGATCTTGCTCGATGATGAGGGGTATCTCATCGGGTTTGCTGAGATGAAGAGAAGGACTTTGCACTTGAAATCGAGGTAATCGTCACCGCCAGCGAATTCGTGTGGCCGGGCGATGTCAATGTTGGGGGGCGGGGCATTCCCAGCTTGCGCAGCAGGGACATTTGCCGCTTGCTGAGTAAAGGCCGCAGCAATTAACGCTGCAAGCTCCCGTTGTTGTTGCTGAGTGAAACCCATAGATGTCGACATTGTTGGTGCTGGCGTGCGGGATAGGTGTTCGGGAGGTGTTGGCGGTGATGAATCTCTACGGGGTGTACGATAGCCTCCTGGTTCGCTGGGAAGGATGACTGGCGATGTCGAGATGGTAGGGGACGATGGTGCGTGAGGGGTTCGAGGCGCCCACTGAACTCGTTGAGCTTGTTCGTTAGTCGAGTACCAAGCATGTCTGATGTCGCTCCACCAGATGTTGTGGGTGACGTGCTCGCTGTCGGTTGCAACGTATGAAGTGTGGTCTGGGTCAAACCGTGAGGATGAGGGTAGGGCCCACTGTTGTTCCTCTGTGAGATCTATCTTGACTAGACTGGAGGGGGAACAGGGATGGGCTGTGCGTTTGATCCGGGGTTACGCCAATGTTGAATGGGTTCATCGGCAAAGTTGATGACGAGATGGTAGGAGCCGAGCAAGATCACAAATGAGATTGCCATTGAGGTTTGTACTCGTCTGGTTGCCCACGTCCATGTCAGGTGCGTGCTCCACCAGAGGCTAATTTGGAGAGCCAGGGTCGGGAAAAGTCGGTTGAAGTGTTTATGTAATACACAAACATCTGAAAACGTCCGGGCAGGGTTGAGGGTTTGTCGTTCAGGGGGTTTACACATCAAGTCCTTCGAGGGGAGCACTCCTCTAGACCAAGTGAAGGCAAGTCGGCAGCGATGACGTATGCTGGGGATGAGCCTGGGTGGGGTTCTGCTTTTATGTTAGGCAGGAGTCCGGGAGACGACTCGGACTGGGCAGGCCTCAGCTGACTGTCGTCTGGGACGTGCTATACTCGAGCGGGGACTCGGGACATGCTTTACTCAGGCTAGGTCGTCGCGGAGGTAAGAGGATTAATACAAGACTAAACTAATACAAGGGGGACGAGTCTCACCTAGGTCGTCACGGAGGTAAGAGGAAAAGCAGAACAAGGAGTTCATGCAATTCCTGAGACCTTATATAGCGATGACCGTGAGACTATATTACCTAATGTCACATGGGTGGATGGAATGGAATGAATGACAGTCATGTGAAGGAATCGTGGGAAATGATTTGAAAGATGATTAAATATAATGAAAAAGGGCGATTCAAAGAAAGGAAATGGTAAAAGGGGAAATAAAAGAAAAGGGAAAGTTCGAGTTCTGACACACTCATACCACTTCCTATTCACACTCGAACACTTTGTTTCCTTTATATTCATTCCATATCCCACTATATACGTGCTTGAGCACTCTTTCCACTTCATATTCACTCGTTCAAATGCTTGTAGTGCAGCCAGATCACATGTTTGGGGACAGGGAAAGCATGGTATTTGAGCATGGGTCACTCGAATGGTCCTTGGGCCATCAATGGTCAATGTATCATGCTTGAACGACCGGATTCCGTTGTTCCCCAGGTTCTCTATGCGGTTCTCACATTATTTATCATTGTCTATCACTCCCATGATGTGCATTCATCGCCATCACGCCCTTAGGAATGTTCGGGGACATTCGAATGGAGTTGTTTGGAGCATACATGATAAGTTTCTTGGTTTCATTGGTCTCTTCGTTGATGTCGAATCATTATTCTCCTTCGAGTCCATGATTTATCATGTTCTCGAGTCATTCCATCCCTAACACATGATTATTCTGACTCGATCACGCACTGCACACACTCTCCTACCTCTGTATGTATGTTCGACTTCGGTACTGAGCTCGTTTTGCCTACAGTATAAATAGTGCACACCTTTGTACTCATTCAGGGGGGGAATACAGCCCCAGTTCACTCCACAGTACACATTTCGAGTCCCATAAGTCACCCGCACCTTCAGATCGTCTCTACTCAGCTCTATCAAACCTCCTTGACCACTCAAACAGTGCGTTCAACTCAACACATATGCTCAAAGTCGATATTCCAAGCCTTCAAGCCCCAGACACACCCAACAGGGTACCATAACTGTGTACCCCCATCGCCCTACACATTCATTATCTACTAAGGAGCCATTCAAGTGTGTTGGAACACGTACAAGGGCATTCAAGCATGTTTTCAAGCCCATTTGAGCACTCAACGAGCATCATCCGAAGACACAGACCACTCAAGGAAGATTGAATAGCCCCACACCTACCTCAACTTCAGATTTCAATCATTCAAGTCATGGAGTCTGCATTGGGAGTTTGATTCTAACAGGTTCGAACACTTTGGCAAAGCCTCTGGACAAGTGGAGTGTCAGAACTCAAACTTTCCCTTTTCTTTTATTTCCCCTTTTACCATTTCCTTTCTTTGAATCGCCCTTTTTCATTATATTTAATCATCTTTCAAATCATTTCCCACGATTCCTTCACATGACTGTCATTCATTCCATTCCGTCCACCCATGTGACATTAGGTAATATAGTCTCACGGTCATCGCTATATAAGGTCTCAGGAATTGCATGAACTCCTTGTTCTGCTTTTCCTCTTACCTCCGTGACGACCTAGGTGAGACTCATCCCCCTTGTATTAGTTTAGTCTTGTATTAATCCTCTTACCTCCATGACAACCTAGCCTGAGTAAAGCGTGTCCCGAGTCCCCGCTCAAGTATAGCACGTCCCAGACGACAGTCAGCCGAGGCCTGCCCAGTCTGAGTCGTCTCCTGGACTCCTGCCTAACATGGAGCCACCGTTTCAAACGTTCAATCACTCCATTTCTATTTGGTTGTCCCTCCTCGACTATCAAGCCACCACAGTCTCCCTTGGGAAGAACATAGATTCACCCTCGAGTCAGCCGTCCGGTCTACAAAAGAGTCTGCATCACGATAGCAGAGTTTTGTGAGTCCAACCTTTTTTCCTTTTCCCTAGCGGATGTTCATACCCCTGATGCGCTGGATGCCTTACTATTTAACTTTCAATCCTTCTTCTCTGGCTTCGCTACATCCTTTCTTCAAAAATGAAAGCCATGTACCTACTTTGGCCCAAATTCCTGGTGGTCCGAGGCTTGCTCTCAGCTTTGTTGGGCTCACTGTTGCAACCCGACCCCTGATTCATGCAAAACTCTTGACACCAAAATCTCCCACACCAAAAATGCCTTTTTTGGCTCATGCCTTCAACACTCTGATACCTGGAGTGCATGGTGAAACCAATTCCTGGGTGTTGCACGTCATCAATCTCCTATTGGAGCACTTCGTATGCCCAATGGGTCCTTCACCCTTACAGAAGACGATAAAGTGTCCCTCTTTCAACAAACATTCTTTCCTCTGTTGACGTCTACACCAGAGTTGATTCAACTCCCCGAACTCTGCGAGTTTAGACCTCTTACCATGGCCGACATACATGAAGTGTTCCATGGAATAGATTGGGAAATGAGCCCTGGCAACAGTCATATCTCATATAAACATCTCGAACTCCTCATTGCCCATCAGGGGCAATTTTTTGTTGACCTTTTTTCTCTTTGCCTCACTATGGGGCATTTTCCCCTCTCTTTCAAGACCTCCCTCATTACCTTCATACCCAAACCTAAGCGATCTGACTTTTCCGTGCCCAGAGCATTTCGTCCCATTATGCTGGTAGACACCATCAGCAAACTTTTTGAACACATTTTATTTAATTTTCTTCAACCTTTTTTCAAAACTAATAACCTTCTTCCTGACGTGCAATATGGCTGCAGGAAATATAGGTCTTCGCTCACAGCTTGCTATGAGCTTTTGTCCCACATCCTCAATGTTCCTTTCATTTACCCCAGTGACGCAGGCACCGTTAATGCTTTTGATAGGCACTGCTACTTCATCACATTGATCCTCACTGTTGACATTCAAGGCTTCTTTGATAATATTTCACACAACCACCTTTTACACAAGCTCATTGACTCTAATGTCCATCCAAACATGATTTGCATCCTTTCGGGCTGGCTTAGAGATAGGCCGGTTTCTCTTCATTTCAATAATTTCTTTTCCCCTCCCTTTATTAAGCCCAATTGCAGTGTCCCACAAGGGTCCCCTTTATCCCCCCTTATTTCTGTCTTTGCAGCTTCGGACATTATCACATCATACAACAATCATTTTGGCAACCTATTTTAGCATACATGGACGACCACCTTCTTTTCGCCCATTCACTCAGTATCAAGTCCAACTTGGTTTGCATTTGTAATCAATTTCAATTCCTCTCTTTTCAATTTCAATCCATCAGTTTATCTATTGATCCTGATGCCATTGAACTCCTTCATATCCTCCCTCATCCAAGAGGCGCTTCAATTACTTTTCAATCTTTTCTCCAAGATTCCCCTTCTTGTTCCAGCGCGGCCTTAATTCTTCTGAATAACCGCAATATCCCTCCCTCCCGTCATCTCACCTGGCTTGGTATTATTTTTTCATATGATCTTTCCTCCAAACTTCACTTTGAAGCCTGCACCAATAAAGCTATTTCGACTCTACACCAACACTCCTTCTTATTTCATTGTTCACATGGCGCATACTTCCAGTACACCCATCTTTTATATTTTGGCCTCATTCATTCTGTCGCCATCTATGGCGCTCTACTTTTTCTGGACTCGCCTTTCATCTCTTCCATCCTCTAACAGTCACAGAACATCTTTTTACATTCAGTGCTAAATAGTAGCATCCATCCCTCCATTGCGGAATCCTTTTTATCTGTTCCCCTGCTCAATCTTTTCATTTGTTCCCTTTCCCAATGTATCCTATTGTCATATTTCGCTCATTCTTCTAAAGAACCAGCACATAACCAATATCTAGTTTCATCCCTCCTCCCTCATGTCATCATCCCCAAGATGGTCTCATTTCCTACTTTTATGCAGGTTCATTCCCGGCTTTCGTTGGTCCCTATTCCTTCTTTAGCACAGCACCCTCTTGCCATTCACAATTTCAACTCATTCTTTTTACACCCTCCTCCTTATCAATATTTCATTTTCACAGATGGCTCTATCATTCCCAACACAGATGGTTCCCTCAATGGTGGCCATGGTTTCATTATCATGCACAATCACCATGAACTAGCTGTCTTTTCTTCAGCAGTGCACTCTCGCTCAAACATTTTGTTTGAGGAGCAGGAAGCACTCATTGCAGCCATGCAACGTATCTCATCTCTTCTCACTAAATGCTTCACTCCAGTTCACATACATATCGTCACGGACTCGCTTAATTGTGCACAACTCATATTTTTGAATGATACACATCATGCTGAATTCATCTCTTAGACGAGCAGAAAGTGGGACAAAACTATAGATTAGGGGCGAGAGTGCCCATCCTTATATACAGTACAATTGAATAGTTTACTATAAAGAGTATAGTGAGCATATGGTGCATAGTCATATGAGCATATAGTTGGAGTTCTGGAAGTTGGTCATGTGACCAGTGACAGATATTTGCTCAGGCAAGTATCCATCAGTTATTTATAGTTCAACACTCCCCTTCAAGCGCGCATTAGTTTAAGTTGTTCTACAAAGTGCTTGAGTAAAGTTACAGGTAATGCTTTAGTAAGTAAGTCTGCTATGTTATGTTCAGTGGGAATGTATTTAACAGTAATAGTTCCTTTATCAATGTGATCTCTAAAGAAATCTTTTCATATATCAATATGTTTAGTTCTTTGAGAATATTTACGCTCAGGATCAGTTGCCATAGTAATAATAGCTTGATTATCAGTAAAGATTGTAGTAGGTGCAAACAAAGCCTGCAGAACCTCATTCACAAGTCTTTTTAGCCAAATAGCCTCCTGAGTCGCATAAGCTAGTGCAATAAGTTCAGCTTCAGCTATGGCTAATGATACTAAAGTTTGTCTTTTACTTGACCATGATGTTATTGAATTGCCAAGTTTAAAGAAGTATCTGGATATGGCTTTATGCCCTTCAGTTGTCATTCCATCAGAGTCAGTGTATCCAGTAAGTTGAGTATTTTCAGTTCCGCCGAGTATGAGCCAATAGTCTTTAGTTGAGTGTAAGTATTGAAAACATTGTTTTGTGGCGTCAAAATGTTTAATACCAGGGTTAGTTAAATATCTCACGAGTATTCCATATGTATAGGCAATATCTAGCCTGGTACAGTCTGCTGCATATTGCAGTGCTCCAACCATGTTCATGTAAGGTACCTTTTCCATGTAAGTAAGTTCTTCATCATCGGCTGGTGCGTCATCAGTTGATAATTGTCTCTCTGGCTCCATAGGAGATTTCTTTAGTTTAGCATTTTCTAAGTTATAGTGTTTAATGATAGTTTCAATATAGTTTTATTTTGATGGTTATGCTTGATTTCAATTCCAAGTAACCAGTGAATTTCATTTCCGTCAGTATAAGTAACTTCATTTCCAATTTGAGTTTTTAGTTCAGTATATAGTTGAGTTGATTTCACAGCTATTGTAATGTCATCGACATGTACAAATAATACAAGTATAGTTTTATTATTTTCTGTTTTGAAAAAGACTGCGTTATCATTATCTGATCTGGTTAGTCCTATTTTAGTTAAAATTGACATTAGTTTCTTGTACCAACGTCTTCCTGCTTGTTTTAGTCCATATAGTGCTTTCTTTAGTTTTAGTATTTGACTGGATTTCAAGTCAGGTAATAGTTTATTGTATCCTGGCAGTGGTTTAATGTAAATTTCTTCACCGTCTTCGAGTTCGCCATACAGGTAGGCTGATTTGATATCTATTTGATGTATTTCATAGTCATTAGTTGCTGCCCAGGAAAGTATAGTTCACACAGTACTAAGTCGTGCTACTGGTGCAAATAAGTCATCTGAGTAAAAATCAATTCCTTCTTGTTGCGCATATCCTTGCACAACTAGTCTTGCTTTGTATTTGTCAATTTGGCCATTGGCTAACTGTTTAGTTTTGTAAACAAATCTAGTGCCAATGATATTCGCATTAGTAGGTGGGTAAACATACTCCCAAGTTTGTCTTTCTTTTAGTGTTTCAATTTCATCTTTCATGGCTTTTGCCCATCTAAGTGCATCTGGTCGCTTAATTGCTTGTTGAAAAGTGATGGGGTCACCAAGTTGTTCATTATTGAATTCATTAAATTCAGTTAAGTAAATAGCAAGGTTAAGTTCCTCAGTATAGTCAAGTCCTCTAGAACATTTAGTTGGTTTTCTTTGTCACTCTGATCTTCTTGGTTCAGTAGTTTCAGTAGGATTATTTTGATTGTTTTCTAATGGGGTATCAGTTTGCTCCCCTTCAATTCGAGAAGGTGTGACTTCAAGGAATTGGACATTTCTTTCAACAGTGATTTTCTGATCATGGTAAATTCTATGTCCTTTACTTTCTTCATCCCAACATAGCCATCGGCCATAGGATCCTTTAGGAGTTAGTTTATTAGTATTTTCTTCTCTGAAAATGACATGAGTGCCAAATTTGTGTAAGTTATCAAAAATATAAGCTTTATTAAATCACTTAAAGTATGGAGAGATAAAGTTAATTGCTGCTTTAGGTGTTCTATTATGTATAAAAGTTGAGTAGTTAACGGCTTCTCCCCAGAGCTTGTCCAGTAATTTATGTCCTAGTAAGTTTGATCTAACTTGGTGTCATGGATGCTTTTTAAATTATCTTATCTTATCATTTTCTCTTATCTTATCTTATCTTATCCATCCATCACTAATCACGCTTATTCCTGCTTACTCATTATTCATTACGCTCCTTCTCGCACTATCCTTACTCGCTGACCGATCCTATGATTTCATTATTCTATGAAGTTCCACGACGTTCTATCATCTATCCTTATGTAGTAGTTAATTCCCTGGTCCGTGCGCAGCCGCTGAAGGGTATATAAGTAGGTAGTCCTCCTGTACTTATCCCCTAGTTTCGACCTGGTCAATTCTACCTGGCTACGTCCAGAAGCTGCCCCCTACCTCTGCGCTGTGTCAGCTCCCCTGGCTCACCGCTCTCTCCTCTCTCCTCTTCCTCTGACTGAGTTCTGCGCGACCCGGTTACCCCTTGCGTATCCGTAGTCCGTCGCTGACACTTGGTTTAATATTGTTTGATGAGTTCGTTCAGCTATACCATTTTGTTGTGGAGTGTCATGTATAGTTAGTTTTCGCATAGTTCCTTGACTGTCTAAGAATAGTTGAAAGTCATTTGATAAAAAGACAGTATCATTGTCAGATTGAAGTATTTTAATTTTAATTCCATATTGAGTTGACAATAGAGTAGCCCATTTGATGTAAGCAGTATAACCGTCCACTTTAGTTTTGAGTAAACTCATTTGGACCCATCTAGTACAGTTGTCGACTAAAGTTAATAAGTATTTGAAATTTCCAATAGCAGTTGTCGGCGCAGGTCCCCAAATATCCATATGAAAATGGTCGCCAAAATTTTTAGCTAATTCAGAAGTTCAAGTTTTAGGTATAACATTTCTTTTAATATTTGCTTCGACACAAACATGACATTGAGTTTCAGTTGAGTCAGTAATTTTGTAATGAATTGATTCAGGATGGTTTTTAAGTAGCCATTTGAGGTAAGTATAACTTAGGTGTCCAAGTTTCTTATGGAGTTCAAATAGAGTGATTGATTTCACAGCGCTCATTTGATAATGTTTTAATATAGAGTACAGGTTATTTTTACATTGAATTTGACTGCATATTTCACTGCTAGGTGCCTTTATTGTACACAAATTTCCTTTATAAATAAATTCATATCCTTCTGCGCAAAGTTTAGACTGGCTAAGTAGCATCATGTGCATTTCTTTAGCATAATAAACATCTTTAATAGTAATGGTGCTTACAGTATCACCATTTGGGATCTCAACAGTTAAAATCCCTATAGTTGAAGTAATAAAAGTTTGAGAGTTAGTGGTTATAACAGAAATTGGGTCGGTTTGTTTAACATTAGTAAGTCAGTTGAAATAAGGAGTTAAGTGAAGAGTGGCACCAGAATCAATAATATCCATAGTATGATAAAGTTTATTAGCATAATTTTCTTTTAAGTAAATGGCTGTGGTGCTTACATGATTTGCCTCAAAATTTTCAATAGCATCCATGTAGTGATCGTCGCGTAGGAAGTCAAAAAGTGCAGATTCGTTGTTGAACTGCATGGTGACATCATCGGGTACTTCAGTTATTGTCGCAGTGAATGGTGGCATCTGCGGGAAGTTGGGCATTTCAGCGTTTATCGCCTGGTGTGCTTGAGCGACTGCAGTGGAAGTGGAAGCGGTCGCAGGTATGTTTGCCGTGTTCGTCGTGCTCACCTGATGCGAGTGGGCAGTGGTTGGAGGTTTCACGTGCTCCTGAATCCCTTTCTTTGCCATGGCATCTTTAGTTTTCTGAGTCCACAGCTGAGGGCAGTTGGGTGATTGATGCCTGTAGTTATTGCAGTTATAACATTTAACAAAGGGATTAGAGTTCCCTGAGTTTGAGTTTGAGTTGTCAGAGTTAGAGTATCCTCCCCGGCCATGTCCTCGGCCTCTGTAAGTTCCAAATCGGCCACGGCCTCGGCCGCAACCTCGAGTGTGTCTGCCTCGCCCTCTGAAGTAAGGGTGAGTAGCCTTGCTTTGATAGGGATGTGCAGCAGTGATTGGGTTCCATCAAGTATTCACCATGCTCCAGTTCGCAAAGGCCTGACGAGTTTCTTGAATAAGTTGGTTAGGAGTAAGTACAAGATCCTCGTGGTCGTCGTTATTTTTGTTGTACTTGTTCATGGCATTTATTTGAAGTTCAAGTTGAGTTATAACATATTTATATTGCAGTGGTATCACTGCAGTTATCGCTGCCAAGTAAGTTGAGTCAGCTGGTTGTTTTCCATGAGCGCAAAGTTTGGCGTGGCATCGTTCGAGTTCGTCCAAAGTTTTATCAAGTTGAGACACATGGCCTCGGATGTTGAATAATGCTCCTTCATTTAATGCATTAGTTACTGTAGTTTGGATGTCGTAACGTGCCTTTAGTTGTTTGAGTAGGACGTGTACTTGAGTTACACCCAAATAATTTCTGAGTATTTTGTCAGGGATGTTTTTGATTACACCCACATAGATGGTGTTTGCAATGACATTTTCTTCTGGACTGGATGGTGATGCCTCCATAAGAGTTGGATGGCCAGTGGCGTTAATAGCCTGGAAGATATGAAATATCCAGAGTTTCCAGTTCTTGACACCGTCGAGTGGTTCAATGCCGTCAAATAATTTGATTATTTCTCCCACTTTGAGTGCTGACATTATTGGTGATTCGCAATGGGGAATGTGCTGAGTGCGAGTAGGAGGCACTGTAGTAGGATCAGTTAGTTCACCTCCTGATGATTTAGTAGGTGGAGTAATGCGCTCTGGTAGTGGCAGTAGTGTTTGTTCAAAGTCATGCTCAAGTTGTGCTGGTGTGGCAGTAGATACAGGTGGAGTACGAGTTTGAGTAGTACCACTAGTAGTTGCAGCTAGTTGTTCAGCCTGTGTTTGTGCATGAGTGCAAGGACAAGTGCTAGTAGTTGGTTTAGGAGTAGTTGGTAGTGGTGGTGTTGGTGAATGAGGAGGACAGTCTGACATGCAATAGTGAGGATTGCAATGAGTAGGAGGGAGCCAAGGCTCATAACCTCTTAGATGAGCAGAAAGTGGGACAAAACTATAGATTAGGGGCGAGAGTGCCCATCCTTATATACAGTACAATTGAATAGTTTACTATAAAGAGTATAGTGAGCATATGGTGCATAGTCATATGAGCATATAGTTGGAGTTCTGGAAGTTGGTCATGTGACCAGTGACGGATATTTGCTCAGGCAAGTATCCATCAGTTATTTATAGTTCAACATCATCATTACCTTCTGCCATCTATGCAGCATCTTCCTCACCCTTCACCACGATGCATCACATATTACAATCCAGTGGCTCCCATCCCATCGTGGAGTACTGAGTAATTCTAAGGCAGACAAACTAGCCAAAGATGCAGCCACCAAACCATTCCATGAACCAATACCGGAATCGCTTCCTAACCTAAACACACAAGTACAGCTCGACCTCGTTTGGGACTGGAAAGCAAGACAAATCAACCTACACAGACATCGCTCTATCATTGAGCCGTCCTCTTTCATTCTACATCCCACGCGATCATTCCAACAGTTTTTGAAGCTTTCACCAAAAAAGGAGATACATTGCATAGTTCAATCACATGCCGCCAGCATCATGCTGAACACGCTCAATCTACATGACCAGAACTTGGCCCCTCGCTGTCCCAACCCTCTCTGCACCAAGCATGATGTTTGCCACATTCTTAATTGTTGCACTTTCTTTTCTCATATCTGCCATGGCCTTTTCAAACATCACCTCCTTCCATTATCTTTCTTGGACTGGTTCCGACCCAATAACTTTCTCTTGCTATTAAAATTTGCTTACTTTTCTTTCTGTCGCCCACCCAATGCAATGCCACTTTTATCTGATTTACCTCCCTCTTACTATCTCTAGTTTACCCGTTCACGCATGATCACGCTCCTATCTTACATTTTCGATGTCCCACCATTTGCGCTCCACATCCGGTCGTTTTGTAGTTCCTTGGTTTTCATCCGTAGCGGTTGGTGTTCTGTTCAGAGTAGATAGCAGATATTATAAAGTTCTCATCACGTGCCTACACGTCGTGACGCTTCGCAAACGGATCTCACTCAGCATCAGGAAAAAGGTAAAAAACTTCCATAGACTTATAAAGCTATAAATTATGTATTTTATGTGAAATTTGTAAAAGTGTTTATAGTGGTATCCCCAAAATGACAAGGAAGTACAAGTTATAATAGGACAGTGTAAGTCGAATATATATTGTCCAATATCGAAAGAATGATTCTAGTCTTGCGAAGAACTAAAAGAGATTACAGCGGTATCTCAAAATGATAAGTTGTGATCCTACTTTCTAATTTTGGTCGATCAGGTATTAAATTGTAAGACACATACAAGAAGTCACTACAAGATGTATCGGTCTTTTCTTTATTTATATAGTATATAATCTTATTATCATGCAATATAATAGTTTAGTACTCTTTAAACCATATTCCTTTAATTATAATATAGCAAACTACAGCAAAGACATGTGCAGCTGAGAGAAAGGATGGCGATGAGAGCGAGTGATCAACAGAGCCTTGAGCTTGTGATGAGAGAGCTGAGCAAGAAGTGGGAGAGTAAGCGGGTACGTTGAGGGCAAAACCTTGAGTGTGAGGGCATTGAGAACAAAACGTCGAGAGTGAAGCGGCGAGAGCGAGGCGTCGAGAGCGAAGTGGTGAGAGTGAGGTGTTGAGAGCGAAGCATTGAGAGTGAGGTGTTGAGAGCGAGGTGTTGAGAGTGACGAGTACTGAGAGCGACGAGTCAAAAATGTATACCAGGAGCATATGTTGGTGCAGAGCCAGGCTTCGAGTTCAGCATTGTGTGCATCGTCGTTTGGAATATTGAAAGCCTGTGTCGAAGACATATGCATCAGATATCCTCATGTGAATAAATGTAAGACTTACATGCAATCATGGAAGGTCAGGAAACATGTTCTCCTCGTACTGAGAGTCGAGTTGGGTTTGAGAGCCTGCGCGAACCACTTTGTCAGCTTCGCGAGCCACTCAGAGGGCCAGGATGTTGGCGAATGATGTTTCGCTGTCCTCATCTTCATCATCTTTGTCCTCCTCTTCATCTTTTGCAGGACCAAAGACTTGACTAATAGAATAATAAGAGTAAAATGAACAAAAGAAGAGAAAGAAAATATATATACTCATTCCACCAGGCTAAGGTTTCCTTTACCCATCATGACTTGTTATTGCTGAGCAGTTTGATGATGTCGTAGTAGAAGGACTTCATGTTGAAGTATTCGTCGATTTTGCCAAACACTTTGAGTTTCAAGATATAAAACCGAGACTGAATAATATTAGCACAGTATAAGAGAATTGACGACTAGAGTACTTACATGAATGCAGGCATATGCGATCATCTCTGGTGTGACCTGGGTCTGCCCGACGATGGTTGCATTACATGCTCGAGTTGCCTTGTTTCGCTGTCCCAGCTCTGCTTTTGCAGAGGACGGACCTGTATAAATGTGCCGCAGAATCTTAAAAGGTGTGTTAGTGAACCATTAACTGAGCAAGGCAAATGTAACAGAACCAACTCACACGTAGAGGGAAATGACCCCTAAGCAATCCTGTGTCTGGTTCCTGTGGATTGAAGGCCTCAACATCATAAAGAAAGGCTGGACAGTTTTTATGATCAATCTTGTATTTCTGTCCTCTGACATTGTTGTCAAAACTAGAATAGAAAGGAACATAAGTACAAAATAAAGTGCATATAATGAACCTACGAGTCTCCCGCACAATATTTGTGGATTATTGACATCGGTACAATCATCCGCAGGAGTTGCAGATGACTGACACCGTTTCAGGTTTTGCTTTCATTGTTGATGGATGGTGTAGGGATGCCAACGTCGAGCACATACTTGTGCACTTTGCTTTTGATGCTCACCATGTCGTTGTTCCATCCCTGTTCACCTGCTATACTGACCTGTATATATGATGGAATGTCAATTCTGCTTGAATGAGGAATAATGAATACATACCTGGCGCCAGAATTCTTTGGAATCATCATCACTCAGATTGTCAATGAATTCCTTATACTTCGAAAAGAGGGCCATAATGCCCTTATACGCTCTGATCAAGATGTCCTTGTCCTTAGAACTGTAAAATATAGTAGGCATTAGTAGAATAAATGTGCATATAACCAGGCTATTACTCACCAGTTCTTCATAACCGACTCTGTGTCTCTCTTCTCCTCCTCATTGTACTCTTCATCAGATTCGTCCATGGTCTTGTATACCTCCAGTATCTCTGCGGCTGTTCTGACGTTGATGGCCATGGGTATATTGACCCAGAGGTCGATACCCCACTTGATGAACTGGGAGAGTTGGAGGAGTCAACCCATGGTTGAATTACTCATGCTGCAGCAGTAAATCATTAGAAAACACAATAAAAATATATCACTCACTGAACCACCTTGTTTCGCCCTCTCTTAGTCACTAAGTCCCCAGTAATGAGCCTTCGTCACTTGAGAGGCTGGTCATCATCGCCGGTGTTTGGTGACGACGGACTGCGCACGGTGTCTGAAGTTGGTACATTAGAGCGGCCAGGAGTTGGGGAGGCGGGTGGTGCCTGGCGTTGAGGGTGCTGGCTGCATTCTGAAGTGCGTTGAGGCATTTTGAATGCTGGCCAAGCAAGGGACAAACAGAGAGAGAGGGAATGCCATTGAGTGGCATGCGCATTCCCTTCATAAAGGAAGTTGCGATCATGTGTGGAGGGACTTAGATGCACATATACTGACTTTTGACACGCAGCACTCCGAGTCTCATCCAACACCTAGCTTCCATGCATGCAAACATACTCAAACTCAAGCCTGATATCTCTGGGATATGTCTAAACAGGTCTGCAAACAATGTAGTGAAGAATTCAGCATAAAACGAGGCCTGCCGAATCATCAATACTCATGCAAAAAGAAAAAGAAAGGTGGAGCAAGTGCACTATGATGCATCAAAGCTGCAAGTACGGCAAGGAAGAAACAGGAGATCAAAGGTAAGTATATTCGCTCATGATCTGCTTTTGATTGTAATATCTTATAATACATATTCAGATAAGATTGGTCGACCACTGCTATCACTTGAAGAACAAGATTTTACTATGGAAGTGGAAGATACGGCACTGTCCGCCCTATTCGACGAGCCTCTAGAACTCCCAGATGGAGCACAAAGAAAGAAGAAGCTCCCGAAGTGCTTCAGAGACTATGTACCAACAGCTTCAAGCTCTGCAACACTGCCAACCACCTCTTTTCCACATCTCCTCGACCATGTACCACAGCAACTGCAGCCGCAGCCGCAGCCTTCTCCTCCTACCCTTCGTCCTCCCTCTTCACCTCATGGGCAGCTTGTCCCTGGACGTACAACCCATACAACCCACCCAAATGACTATGGGCTCTTTTGAGTCTATCCAGATAAACCCAGTGATGACCCAGATGACAGTCTTGAACTTGAAGACTTCTGTGACTCACCTGAGTTCTCTGTTCCTGAGAAGAACTGCGGGGAGCCATGCTTGCCATCTATGATTAAGAATATCTATGCTCCATTCAAAAATGCAACAAATTATTTATTGACAGCCTGGGCCAATTGCGAAGTCAAGGAGAAGACTAACAAAGAGATGGATCAACTTATCCATTTGGTACTCCTCCATCCTGATTTCAACAGAGACGATCTATGGACCTACAGCTCAAAACGCGAAAATGACCTTCTGGACAGCTTTGAAGAAGAGTCCGATATGTACAACTCTGCTGACGGCTGGCGAGAAGGCTCTGTAAAAATCAAGCTACCTGCTGAAGATCAGAAGAAATGACCCAAAGGTGAATCAGAAGCGCCAGAATTCAAGATCCAAGGCGTGCATTTCTGGCCAATAATGCAAGTCATTCACAACGCGCTCAATGATCCCAATTCCCCTTCCTTCCATTATTTGCCTTACAAAGAGTATTGAAAACCCAATCAGAACTCCACTCTGGAGCGCGTTTATGGTGAGCTTTACTCCTCTGACTCTTGGCTCGAAGTGCACGAAGACATACAAGACCTCCCAAAGGAAGACGGAATAGAGAATTACCCATTACCCATTATTCTCTACTCAGATTCGACACATCTGTCAAACTTTGGGAGCGCTTCTTTATGGCCTTTATACATGTATCTTGGTGGTCAGTCAAAGTATGCTCGCAGCAAAACTACAGAGCCTGTTTGCCATTACCTTGCATACATCCCATCAGTGAGTTATGTAGTTCATAAGTTATTTTCTGTGCTATTAACATCTATAGTAGCTTCCATCCTCTATTCAAGATGCTTACAATAGCATATACAACCATACCGCCTCATCCCAGCTGCTCACACATCTCAAGCGCAAGCTCTTTCAAGCCGTCTTGACACTTGTCATCCTTGGTCCTGAGTTCCTGAAGGCATACGTCTCAGGATTTTTATTTCAGTGTCTGGACAATGTAATCCAGTGTTTCTTTCCAAGGATTGTAATTTATTCAGTGGATTATTCAGAAAGGTAAGTTATATTATATTGACAAGAACAAGTGCCTCTGGATATCCTAACCTTTCTCTATAGGATGCTTATAGCTTGCCTTAGAGTCCTAGGGTCATTTCCGTGCCCCATGTGTTCAATAGCATGGAAATACATCTATCAACTTGGGACAATGGTCGACAGACAGCAAAGAGCACATATCCACATTGATGACACCAAGCGGCAGGACAAAATCGTGACAGCTCGAAAATGGATCTTCGAGCTTGGTAGTGCAGTCGATTCTGCGAAAGTGAAGAATGAATTGAAGGATGGATCCCTCATACCAATAAATGTGAGTTTACTTTCAGCGCAGTCTTTCACTTCCCCTCACTGTCATGACTGACATTTCACAGAGTGCATTCTCGGCTCTTTCTGCCCATGGATTCAATTTCTACACAATTTTTGCCCCTGACCTCCTGCACGAGTTTGAGCTTGGCATATGGAAATCAATCTTCATACACTTGATGCACTTACTTGTTGCACAAGGTGGTGATTCCGTTTCTATTCTCAATGAAAGGTGTGCATATACCCACACGGCTATGTATATCCTCACGCAGATAAACTCATATGAACAAATAAACTAATCGTTCATCTAGATATCACTCTGTTCCTACCTTTGGTAACAGTGTAATTCATTGCTTCTCTGATAATACCACAGCTATGAGAAAGCTCGCCACTCGAGACTTCAAGGATATGTTACAGGTACATCAAACACTGAACTAACTTATAAAAAAATGACTCTATTTATATTATGAAGTGCTCTCTTCCGGTATTTGAAGACCTTATGCTGAGGAAGCACAACGGAATCATTCTTGATCTTTTATTTATTCTGGCTACTTGGCATGCACTCGCAAAACTTCAAATACACTCAGAAACTACCTTGTGGCTCCTCGAAGAAACAACTGCAGCTCTTGGTCATCAAGTTCGAGTATTCAAGAAACATACATGCACAGTATATGACACTAGAGAATTACCAACAGAGATTGTGGCTCACGGCCACCGTCAAGCAGCTGTGATCAAGAAATGCTCAAACAGGACAGACGAGAATTCAGTAAAGATAAGTGCAAATAAGAAGGCACTCAACATTAATACTCTAAAATTCCATGCTCTAGGTGGCTATGTTGAGGCAATACGGCATTTTGGGACAACTGATTCATTCAGTACACAGAATGTAAGTTATTTACTTGTTCTATTAAATTTGATTTTACGACAGTAATTCCAGGGTGAAGCGCAGCACAAGCGAGTCAAACACATGTTCAGAAGGACAAACAAAAGGAACACTGCCAAGGATATTGCAAAACTAGAAGGCCGTGGTCACAAGTTGTGCGACATACATGCTTGGATTCAAGTATCGCATAGACCTCAAAACATGAACAACCCCTCGCTTTCTTCTGATATTTCTGAGTCTCTCCCAAAAACATCTCCAGATGCTCACTATCATATGTCAGCCTTGAAAAAGTCTCCATTTTACCTCTCGTCGTGGCTTGACGAGAATGAAAGTGATCCGGCTCTTCAGGTAAGTACTTTTGGCCACCAAAAGGCTATATTAATTCTATTGAGTCTTGCTTACACGCATATAACACTCCAGAACTTCATGGAAGACCTTCGTTCGCATCTTCTGGGACGCATCCTCTCCAAAAGCGAAGACAAAGGGTTTACTCCAGCTGAAATTGATGGACTACACATCAAGAATGACAAGTGCTATCGACAAAAGGTCCTACGAATCAACTACACCACGTACGACGTTTGAAGGTTGCAAGATTCTGTAAATCCAAGCTCTCATGCAGACATCATGGTGCTCGCTCCAGACTCTGAGCGGGAGCATCCATATTCTTATGCACGAATAGTGGGACTTTTTCATGCAGATATTGCTTTTGCTGGCTCTGGGCTATCTACTCAGCAGTACAGATGAATGGACTTTGCTTGGGTTCGCTGGTTCTGGGTACAGACAGACTGCTCTTATGGTTTCCAACCTAAATGACTCCCTCGTCTTCAATTCATTCATTATTCTGAGCTAAGCACTTTCGGTTTTCTTGACCCAGAACTCATTGTCCGCACTGCTCACTTGATCCCTGCATTCTCTTATGGGCACACTCAGGACTTCCTTCCCCCTTCCCTCACTCGCTTACCAGAAGAAATGGATGAAGACTTTCTATATTACTACGTGAACATGTGCGTATCTACTCTTTCACTGCTTGCTCTTCATTACTGATAAATTAACTGTACCTAAGATTTGTTGATCGTGATATATTCATGCGGTATCGCGGCGGTGGGATTGGACACAAAATTACTTGGGACCTGAACACGCAACTTCTGCAGGACGGTTCAATGAGAGAAAGTGAAGTGGGACTGGATGAAGGCAAACCAGAGGAGGAGGAGGATATGGAGGAGGATAAGGAGGAGGAGGATCACAGTGAACTAGATGATGTTGAAGAGGATGACAATGAGGAAGAAGGAGAGTATGAGGGTTATGCGCAGTTGTAATGTAGATTAATTGCTGTTTAATTCTCAACAACGCGACGCGCTTTGATACATATAAGGAAAAATACAGATCACGTGCATTTAGTAACAGTCACGATCTGCGACTGCGTCTGTGACTGATGGATACTTGCTCGAGCAAAAATCCGTCAGTCATCGCATTACAATACTGAGTCTTTTATGTAGTACATATACAACTCTTTAAAATTAACAGTACTGAATTGTATACCATAAATAAGTCATAAATCGTGCTTCTATAATTACTGAAAAGCAGTTGGTGTAATAGTAAGTAGTTGAACAGACTTCCAGTCTATTACCAGGTGCTTACTGATACATTACTTACAATACAATATTGTAATCCTACTTCTTGCTTCATTACAGCTATTTTAAACTACTAATAAACTACATCTAATGTCGTGTATAGCTTGTATTTGTCTTATATCAAAGCATAGAGCTTGTAACGACCTTGTATTCTACCGAAAGCCCTACAAATGCTTGATAAGCTTACTAAAGGACTTGTATTACCTTATAAGGTCAACAAGGCTATACAGGCAACGAGACTTTTTCCTGACGCCAAGTCTCCAAACTAAACTGATGCATAATCCAGGCCTTACTCACTAGTAGTTTTCCGAGACATTTTTAGCTGTGCATCTCTGAGATAATAGACTGCAAAAGTGCGTAATTCTGGCTCGACTCCCGCTGCTCTTTGCTTGCTACGCCCATCATCGCATACGCGAAACCTGTGCCAAAAACACGATCATATTGCAGTACTTACGCTTTATTTTACCACTTCGGTCACAAACTTCGTCCCTGGTAACCTTTGCACCCAGTCGACGTTCGAAAAGCTTATCGAGTATTCTGCCCCCATCCGCGCCGTTCAACCTGCTGTAGGCTACGGACTCCCATCTCCTCTCCCCGAAAAGGGCTGCGACTTTGTCGAAATTGACTACTACACCATCGAGCTCCCCGTCGCGTACATCGAACAGATTTGGTCGCCGCTGTCATCACTTGAAGGCACGGAAGGACGAGGCCATCCGACGACGTACCGTAAACTTTCCGTAGGCTATTGAATAGGTCAACATCGCTGTCTCACTTTCTCGTCGTGCATGCCCTTTCGCTTGACGCGGCTTTTCTCATCCTTCTGATCGTCAGCCCTAGTCGAAGACAGTGGGAGTTTGGGCCAAATAACGCAATTGCCGCTCTGTAGACTGAGAAACAGCACTTCTTTCCCCACGCTGGAGTCATCTTTCGCCATTATCTCATCGACATCGATGGTCGAGGGTCCTGTTTTTCCTGTTGGCGACTTCTATCCCGGAAAGCTTAATCACGAGGCTATATATCAGGCTCTGCTCGGGTTCTCTGTCTGAGTCTGCTGCCAGTACTAGTGTCACAAGAGCTACAGGATGCCTATCTGATTACTGCCGGCACCATTGTCGCAGCTTGGCATCGGATGAGATTCAAACAGTGCGCATCAATCGGAAACTGTTTGAACGTCTCGGCTATTACCCTCGTCCGTGCTTTTTTGTCATGGAGGTGCCTGTATGAAGTATTCATGTGCCAGAAAAGTACAAGTGCGTACTAGTCTGTCTTCCGCTTATGGCTGCGTATAAGGTAGGCTCAACCACATAGCAAGAACTGGATGGTAGTCGATCTGCCAAGGTGAACCATTTTCGGAGGGAAGAAAGAGCATTTTCTCACATTCTCCCCTGAAACCGACTTATGTACTTGTTCGTGCTGTAGAGCGAGAGATGTAGAGCGAGAGATGTGCTGGAAGTTGTATATTTTTCTAGGCGATCATCTCGATGAGCAAGGTACAAGGGCCTAGATCATGGTCCTGATAGGATTAATTACGAACATCTCGCCATTGATGGGCGCTGGCCAGCCTGACAGTCATATAAATTTTGGCACGGCACAAACACTGTCGCGTCCTTGACACCCATTGACGAACCACTGTCACTCACAGACTTGTGCATCGAGCTCGACGTTGCCTTCGACATGCTTGCATTGACTTTACTTGCACTTGCTGTTGCGAATAGTGAGTCTAATGCAAGCCGAGATTGCAATCGGATGCCAACTGATGTTCTGTTCTACAGCTGCGCGAGCACAGGAATCTACCGTTTCATTATTCCCGGTGGGCTTCGAAGAGGACGGGCTGCGCGGTGAGGCGATAGGCACGGGATCGGAAGGGACGACTTTCCTGCTCGATGGGACGTTCGACACTTTCTCCATTCCTTTCACGAGTGCGTAGCTGGTTGTCCGTTTTGTCTTATATCCGGATCTCATAAATTCGCAGTGACTTTGGTTGAGGACGCGACGCACATCTCTGAGGTTGCTGTCATAGAGACTTCAGGCATCTCACTCCGCCTCGAGAACCAATGCGGCATGTCGATCGGCCAGGCGGCCTGTACTGAGACGTTCATTGAACCTTCGTCCACATCGACGCTCACGGTATCGGGCTTGGTCAGCTTTACTGGAGTCCCTATCCTCGCCGGGTCCGCGGCAAGTGCGTTGAACTCGACGAGCTCCCCGACGTCGCAAGTTACGATCACTGACACGACAGGAATTAGCTTGTCGAATCCGATTTCGACGCTTTCTGCGAGTATCTCGGTGTCTTCGGGGTTGAGCGCGACAACATTCTCAACTAGATCGACCACTGCCCCGGCCGCGCTGCCTTCCGCCAGCAATTCCTTGGCGAGCGCTTCGAGCGCTTCGAGGAACGCTATTATCGCATTGGGCCTGACTTTTCCTGCTCTTTTCGTGGGGTTGATTAGCCTTTAGCTCTTCACAGTATCCATCGTTAGTTCCGTATTTCCTCCTTTTGGTTCGCCTTAATGCAATGGATCGAGCATTGCAATTGTCACCTCGGACAATCAGATAGAATGGACTGAGCTAGTGGCCTGTGCCCTTCATGCACATGTCTAAAGTTAAATCTCGATCAATGTTTTTATTGATTCTTTATAATGTCGTACCAGCGTCTTCTCCTGCTTGCGGATATAACCTTTCCCTATTCTGGCATTCACTACATTTCCTCTCGACTTTTTCTGTGTGCTCAACAAACGGGTCTCTCTGCTTACAGAAGTCAGCCGGTCAAATAAACTGTGGACTGAGAAACATACAGGTTTGTGTTTTTTTTTTGCAAGTGGAGGTGGGTACTGCCTTACAGGTGCGTGTGTGCAAGTCGCTCAGTAGGCACTTCTTGCTCTTGCGGTCAATCTCCCCGGTGCCAATCTTTTCTTTGTGCTATGATTGCGGCGGAATGTCACCTCTTCATCCGTACCGAAAGTTTGAGCTGTAAACACGCACGCCGCACTTGTTTTACTTGTCGTGTACTTGTCGTGGTAGCTGCATACAGAGTCTTGGTCGTCAGAGGGAGTCGGAAATAGAGGGCTAATAACGGAGCTTCCGAGACGAATGGTGATCGACATCGCTTGGCCGGCTTGTCCTCGTCACCGAACTCGGTGTTGAGTACGGGGCTGGCATTGCACTATAATGGACCAAATAATATCTCTCTGTTTCATCTGAAACCACCATGGCTGACACTCAGAGCTCACAGAAATCGATTCTCTGCGGTCCATTACTGAGGTGAGATCTCAACATACCCGAAGGACTCATGCGGCTGACTCTCTCGCCACATCTCTAGGTATACATACATCGACCACTCGTCGTCGGTATGGAACGGTACCATCCTGGTTGTTCTGCGTGGTTCGGAAGTTCCTATACTGAATATACGGCCTGCACTTGACGAAGCGCCTCCCGCCACCAAGCTACTCTCAGAGAAGGAACACTCGTTTTGGCGCTTCAACATCGCTGTGCCACTCACCGACGACGATCTTCGAGTTGCGTACGCGATCAAGCTGTCTGCACAGAGAAATGGGAAGGAACATGTATTTTGGGTGCCTGCAAAGGAAGAGACGATGCGCATGCTGTTCCATTCATGCAACGGGTTCTCACTTGGCATCAAAGCTGGGACGTTCGCTGGGCCTGTGCTATGGAAGGACGTCATGCGAAGTGAGTGGAGTTACTCTTGCTCGATATTCGAGTCTTACAGAATGATATTTATCTTCAGTTCACGCTGAACAGCCCTTGCATGTAATGATCGGTGGCGGGGACCAGGTAGGTTGCACAAAGAACGATAGACTCCATTCGTACACTAAGGAAAGAATACAGGTTTACTCAGACGCAGTGCGGACGGAAGGCCCCTTGAAGGGCTGGTCAACCAGTTTATCTCCCAGAGAAAGGGCGAAAATGACCATGACTCCTCAGCTTGAAGCGGACCTGGACGAGTGGTGAGTTACAAGCTCCTGACTGCATGATCGATATTAACAAGCAATCAAGGTACTTCAAGAATTATAGTAGCTGGTACAGTGCAGAACCATTCTGCGAAGCTGCTGCGTCCATCCCTTGTGAGTCTCGCAGTAGACTGATCTATAGTATGTCTTACTCGCATATATGCAGCATTACAAATTTTCGACGATCATGACATCATCGTAAGAATTTCCCGCTCTTCCTTCTGGAATAGAAATGAATATGTGATGTTTATAAAAGGATGGGTTTGGTTCGTACCCGGACAAATGGATGAGAGCGCCAATTTTTCTCGGGATCGGGAGTGTCGCATGGAAATATTACATGCTTTTTCAGCACCACACTCCCCCGAAAGGCGAGGCAAAGGAAGACCCGTCGTGGGTGGTCGGCACGGAGAAGGGATCATACATTCAGGAGTATTCGCGCTCTATTTGTACGACCCTCGGAAAGCGCGTCGTTTTCTTTGGTCTTGACGGTCGCGTTGACCGCACACTGGAGCGCGTTTGCTTCGATTCGACGTATGATGCGATGTTCTCCCGACTCGACAAAGAGGTCGTGCTCGGGCAGACGAACCATGTGATCCTGCTCCTCGGCGTGCCGATCGCGTACCCGCGCCTTGTCTGGCTCGAGAACCTACTCAGCACGCATACCGTCACGCTCATTCGGTGGCTCAATAAGCTATTCGGGATCGCCGGAGGGTTCTTCAACAAGTTCGACGGCTCGGCGGAGCTACTCGACGACCTCAACGACCATTGGTGTGCGCACCCGCACAAGGCGGAGCGGAACGAGTTTGTGAAGCGTCTGCAGCGGTTTGCGCAGAAGAAGCAGGTGCGGGTGACGATCCTCAGTGGGGACGTCCACCTCGCGGCTGTCGGTCGCTTTTTTTCGAAGGCGTCGTTGGGAATTCCGCAGGTATGTGTGCATTCGATGCTCAACGAGGATAGAGTTCTGACGCAGTCTAATTCTAGAACAAGGACCCACGATACATGGTGAACATCATATCGAGTGCGATCACGAATACGCCGCCGCCGAATGCAATCGCGAACATGCTCGACAAGCGCAACAAGCTACACCACCTTGACGGGAACACGGATGAGAATCTCATGGCGCTCTTTTACCAGAACCCAATGGCAAGTCGAATTCGG
>NBAY01000086.1:0-150031 GCA_002794775.1 Porodaedalea pini | reverse complement strand
ATGAAGAGGACGGAGAGAAAAAGGGTGAGGAATCAGAGCAGGGAGGGGAGACACAGCGAAAGAGAGTGAGGAAGGTTCGCAAACGCAAGCGCTTGACAGTGTATGACAAAGGTGCGTCTTCCACTCTCTCAGATGTAACTCCTAACAGTGCATTTCTAGATCCTACAAGAGCCAAGGGGGATAATAGGTTATCCTTCTACAAGGGTCTTCAGCTAGACATGCTCACTGAAGCTGCAGGAATCATCAAACTTTACACCTTGGCACGGAATCCATTTCCCAACCTGAAGAAGTGGCAAGAGATTTGTAACTTTTCCTTCAAGTCTGCATTGAATCACAATGGCATTACAGAGGGTTAGAAAGCCATGGTTTGTCATATATGCTGCTCTGACCTCTCTCTTATTCCCTGCAGATAAAAAATTCGCCTTTACAAATGGCATGAAAGCTATGGCAAGTGCTCCAGCATCTTCATGCATCTTCCATTCTAAGTACCATTTGCGCAGCTGAAGGCAGAAGTCTGGACCATTAGAGGCCGATATAAACATCTTGCAAGAGACGTGGTGACAGAGTTCTACGACTTCTCTGCAAATGCTAGGGAGCTTAGCGAAGAGGTGCACCATGCTGAAAGGGAGGCTAACAAAGAGAAAGGAGGGCACCCAGGCAATGAGGTCGAGGATGGCAACAACAGAGGAGCTGATCAAGAAGCAGAGAAGATAGCAAATGCAAAGCAGGCAGTGAAGGCTAAGAAGGTGAAGGCGTTGATAGGAATCTGCGGTGAGGAGGAGTCCTCAAACTACATGTTTGCGCATGGGGATGTAAGTTTATTTAGGCCAATGAAGTTTGCGTCAACTACTTACTCTCTTGTTTTTAAAGGAAAACGATATCAATGACCTTCCATATACACACCCTGCAATCTCAGAGCTACTGATTTGAGCGCTCTTCGAAGGCTCCCAAAGAAACCCTCCCCTTGCCGACTTCATGCCTCGCTTACTCAACCCAATACCTAAGGAAGCTGTTGTGCTTGCTACAGTACTAGTAAGTGACCATGCTGAGCGCTCTTCCTGCCAGACTAACAGCTTATCTCTCAGATATTCAACTGCCTATTGGAGCACAGCGATGGCAGCCCCAAGCTGAACACAATTCCTTTTGCCGAAGAGCAGTTTAAGCTCCATTTTGACTTGACGGTTGAGAACATCACAGACTTTATTGAGCATCCAGAGTACCAGGGTAAATTTGCGGCAATCCAGTCTACAATTGGCGAACAGGGCAGGTCAGTAGTTTGCGCCTTACCTTCACATCTCACTGACTTTGCGCTTTAGGCTTAGACTGACTGGAAAGAAGAGAGCGACTGGAAAGGGAGAGAGGGTCGCTCTTGGATTCAACCCAGGTCGAGCTAACCCTCATCACACTAGCGCACTTATACCCTCAGGGTCGCGGTAGCTTTGCCAATAGGCAGTGTAGATTTGAATCTAATGCAGTACCATTGAGCCCTCTGAACGTCTGCAGCTATGCCTCCAGCTGAATGGGTATTAAGAGCCCTAAATGAGCTACTGAACTGCAGGTATATATGAGCAACGCCGCCATCACCTGCTGCTAATGCCAGCTTTGAGAAACTATGGACTGCTGTGCAGCTAATTACACTATAGAACTACAGCCTTTTAAAAGCTATTCCCAACTATATAACGCTACTGGACACTATACTACTGTAGACTATGAATCTATTCCCAGCTGTAGAGTGCTACTAGACACTATATAACTATGGGCTATGCAGCTATTCCCAGATATAGGACGCTACTAGATGCTACACTACTATGGACTATGAAGCTATTCCCAACTATAGAACACTACTGAACACTATACTGCTATGGAATATGAAGCTATTGCCAGATATAGAATGCTACTAAACACCACACTACTATAGACTATGAAGCTATTCCCAACTATATAACACTACTGAACACTATACTGCTATGGAATATGAAGCTATATCCTACTATACATTACTATATAGATATGAAAATATGCACTATAGGGAGCTATACAGAGCTCTGAACTATATGTTACTTTACAGAGCTGCATAGGGGGGGGGGTAATCATAGAGTACTATGGAGCTTTACACAACTATGGTCACTATATAGCAGTGTATAGCAGTGTATAGCAGTGTAAAGAGCTGTAAAGATACTTCCACTTTCCTGATGGACGACCACTCTGCTAGTCCCCGCATGTGTTTATTCAAAGTTTTCGGATCTGTGTGTAATATATCTCAGTCGTAGTATTGGTACAGGACTCTGTATGTATACCTGTGTGTAATATATCTACATAATGGTCATAAGAAAATAGGAAAGGTAATACTGTGCGTCGGAAAGCTCACCTCAGTCGTAGTATTGGTACAGGACTGAGGTGGCTATTGGGAGGTGTTCGTTCTTTATATACTCTGGTCTGGTTCGGAATAATATGAAGCGGCTGGCATAAGATCTATGGAGTTGGGAAAGGAGCAATGTTGATCCTTGACTCTCAACACCCCCCCTCATCGCGATGTGTATGGACAGAAGTAGAAAATGGAAAGGGATATAATAGAAAAAGAATGGGATAGTAATGCGTGGAATGAAAATCAAGCGAGTTTGAGAAGTTTGATGCATTTCTCATGAGATGTGGGGGACAGAGGTTTGGTAAGGATGTCCGCTGGGTTGTTGATGCCTTCAACATGAGAGAGACATATGTGTCCCTTTTCCACTTTGACGCAAATGTGATGTGCCGGGATATTGATGTGCTTAGTCTTGGAAAGATAGACAGGATTCTCCATCATTTGTATCGCAGCCTGATTGTCAACATGGATCATGATAGGTTGGTCATCGAACGACCGGTTGATCTCCTGAAAGAAGTGGCGGAACCAAATTGCTTCACACGCGCAAGATGATATGGCCAAGTACTCAGCTTCAGCGGTAGATTTTGCCACAACCATCTGCTTTCATGATTTCCATGCTATAGGTCCATCATTGAACATGAAGACATGGCCTGCCACCGACTTCCTGTCAGACAAGTCTCCGGCCCAGTCAGAATCAGAATACGCAGTTGGGTGTTGATCCCCCCCTGCATGATATACAATACCGAGGTCTTTAGTTCCACCAAGGTAGCGTAGTACTCTCTTAGCCGCTTCCCAGTGGATTTGTTTGGGTCTCTGCATGTATCAGGCAAGAATGTTGACTGCGAATGCGATGTCAACACAAAGTACATTAGCAATCCAAAGCAGTTCCCCAACCAGTTGCGCATAGGGCCACGGTGGGCTATCGGGTGGCTGCAAGGTGTCTTTATCAAAAAAAGTGAGCGCGTCCCTTGCCATTGGTGTCTGGTAAGATGAGGCACCCTTGAGATTGTACTTGTCTAGAGCACGTTCAATCTTGAGTGTAATAGACAGTTTGATGTAGCCTTCCGATTCATTATAGAACACGGTCATACCCAATAGATTAGCTCGCTTCTGTGCATCTTTCTCTTTGAATTTGAAATGGGAGCCTATCTCAGATTTAAACCTGTCTGCTTTGGTGTCACGCTTGTCAGATGTCGAAATGCAGTAAGCCATGCAGTCGTCAACATGTGGTGCGATTATTGACTCCCCCTTGGCGTCTGATCGGGTGTAAACACTAGGAGCAGACACGCAGTGGTTGTATTTGAGGCTATTGAAGTGTATTGACCACGCACAAGCACCTTGGCAGAGTCCATAGAGAGTGCATTTGAGGAGACAGCAAGGTTTGTTGAAGTCTTTGACAGAGAAGCCAGTTGGATAGTCAACGATGAGGCCAGGTTCCGACAGAGGGCTGTGAAGGTATGCAGAGTTGATGTCAATGGTGACTAGGTGACCATGTGGATGCGAACTAAGCACAGTGACAACTTTTGCAGCAATGAAGTCTCCAGATGCGGCAAAAGTCTCATCAAATTCCAGTCCTGGGATTTGTGAGTTGCTGCAAGCCACCCATCACGCTCTATACTCAAGATAACCATCAGCCTCCTCCTTAATGTTGAAAACCCACATGCCGTGAATGACGTGTTGGTCACTGGGGTGTTTGATAACTTCCCAGCATCATTTCCGTGAGTTTGCTGACTTCGTATACCATAGCTTTATGCCACTCGATTGAGTGGCGGGAGCGAAGCACTTCTGTGGAGCTGCATGGCAGTATTATTCCTGCTATAACATGTCGTTCAGTTAACAAGTTGACATGTTGATGCTGTAGTCATTCTGAGCATCAGAGAACTATCGGTGTATTGTGTTGTGTAGTCAGAGCATCCACTAGTATGCTTTCAGGTTGATCAGGAACTTAGAAGTTCTTAGATTCATCAAAAATTATGTCACGAGAGTATTGAATCTTTCTCATATCTCCATCAATTAAGTGATAAGTGGTGTTGTCACAATAACCGATGAGAATAAACTTTGCAGATTTCGGATTGAGTTTCTTCTGCTTTTCGGGAGCAATTTGCACATATGTGGTTGATCCAAAAATCCTTATGTGATCGACAGTAGGTTTCTGTCCATATAGGACCTCAAATGGCGATTTAGCAGCGACGGCAGATGTACCACACCTGTTATGGACATATGTAAAGGTATTGTATGCTTCAGCCCAATAAATGTCACCGAGGTTTGCAAAATAGAGCATTGCGTGGACAGCATCAGATCCTGTTCAGTTCATCCATTCTGCATGGCCATTCATCTCATGTCGATATGGCACGGTTAGGTGGTGTTGTATGCCATTTTCCTTATTGAAGGACTCCATTGTGTTGTTCACATATTTGGTTCCATTATTGGTGTGGAGGGCTTTAACGGTGATAGAATGTTGTGTATGGAATTCTGAGCATAAACCCTTCCAATGAATAAGGACAGTTTCAGCATCCTTTGATTGGATTGTGTGGCACCATATGAAGTTCAAGAACTCATCAATGAACTTTAGGGAGATGGTGGCTCCAGCAAAGGATGCATGTCCAATGAACTCGAGATCAGAGTGGATTATGTCACCTGGACGCGTGGCCTGCAGCTCACGGGAGGCAGCCGAAGTGGCGGCCATCTTAGACAGTACACATGTCTCGCACTTTGTGCTCTCTTTCTCTCGTTGAATTGATAATCCTGTCACAATGCCTTGTCGTTTGAGTTCCATTACTCGTTGTTTGTGTTAGGACTCGAACTTTTCCCTTTCTTTTAATTTCCCCTTTACCATTTCTTTTCCTTTTAATCGCTCCTTGTCATTATATTTAACCGTCTTTGCAATCGCTTCCCACACTCCCTATCACCTAACCTTCATTTGTTCCATTCTGATCTTTTATGTTATCTTAGATGATATAGTCTCACGGTCGTTGCTATCAGAGGGACCAGGAATCGCATGAACTCCTTGTTCTGCTTTTCCTCTTACCTCCGCAACAACCTAGTTGAGACTCGTCCCTCCTGTATTAGTGTATATTGTATTAATCCTCTTACCTCCACGATGACCTAGCCTGAATACAGCGTGTCCCGAGTCCCCGCTTGAGTATAGCACGTCCCAGACGACAGTCAGCCAAGGCCTGCCCAGTCCGAGTTGTCTCCCGGACTCCCACCTAACATAAAAGCAGAACCCCACCCAGGCTCATCCCCAGCGTATGTCGTCGCTGTTGACTCGCCTTCACTTGGTCTAGAGGAGCGCTCCCCTCGAAGGACTTGATGTGTAAACCCCTTGAATGACAAACCCTCAACCCTACCTGGACGTTTTCGGACGTTTGTGTATTACATAAACACCAACCGACTTTCTCCGACCCTGGCTCTCCACATTAGTCTTTGGTGGAGATTGCATCTAACTTGGACGTGGGTGACTCAGCCTGTACAGTCATCGACGTCGTTGTCGATTGTCATCTCAGCCGCGTCGTTCCGTCTCGTAATCAACTTCACCGATGAACCCGCTCAACGCTGGCGTAACCCCGGATCGAACGCACAACCGATCCCTGTTCCCCCACCGTCGTCAAGATAGATCTCACTGATGAACAGCGGCAGGCTCTTCTGGCCTCGGCACGTTGGAATCCAGACCGAGCAACCTATGTCGCGACCAACAATGACGGCGTAGTATATGACATCTGGTGGAGTGATATCAGGCACAGCTGGTACTCGACGAACAAGGAAGGAAGGAGAGCCAGGTGGCCACCAGCAGTCCCATCATCACCCGCGCCATCGGCGTCCACCATATCTTTACCTCCAACCCCTGGTCCGTACCAGGAAACCTCTAGACCCCCATCGCCACCAACCCCTCTGGAACCTGTAACACCGACACCTGAACCCGCAATGGTGATGGCAGGATTCAGTGTACAGCAACTGGAACAGATCACTGCAATTGTCGCGGGCGCCTTCGCTCATCAGGCCAATAATGCCCCGGCACCAGCTGCTGCAGCCAACCCTCCCGCTCCCATCATAGACGTCGCCCGGCCACGTGAATTCGCTGGCGGCGTCGATTACCTCGACTTCAAACGCGAAGTCCCTCTCTTTGTCTCGGCGAACCCCATGAGGTACCCCTCGTCGTCAAGCAAGATATATGTTGCCCTCTCCTATCTCAAGAGAGGTAACGCCTCGACATGGGCGCAAAACTACGTTCAGGAATTCACGACAAATGGCGTCATGAGTTTCACAGACAGCTGGACCCGGTTCCAGGAACGCCTAGATGCCTTGTTCGACGATCTGAACAGGAAGGAGAAGGCGCTGAAGGAGTTCCGGGAAAAGGTTCAGAAAGACCTCTCCGCCAACAAATTCTTCCAGAAGCTCGATGTGGTCATTAAGGCAGCGGACCTGAAGGACGACAGTATCATCTGCGACCGCCTGAAGCGTGCAATGAACATCGAGGTGGTCCATGGGGTGTTAAGGTCAACACCGGTCCTGGCGACGTACGACGACTGGAAGAAGAAGGCCATCGAGATCAATCGCGGCGAACAACAGATCCGAGCCATCCAACGAGGCCGCGTGTTACCCCTGCAACACCCGATCCAACAGCAGGCACCACCCACTCGCCGCCCCTTCACAGCCCCCCACGTCGACAAACGCGACACGACTGGTGTCACTTTCGGAGGTGCTGGTCAGCCAATGGACATCTCGATGAACGAGGCGCAACGACGATGCGCGTGCTGGATCTGCGGTGGGCTGGACCACTTTAAGAACAAGTGCCCGCAAGGAAAACCAATCATCCAGCGCATGTTGGAGCTGATGGCACCAGGCGAGCGTTGCCTCCTCGCCAACGAGCTCAGCACGATGAAGGAATCGGCCTTCGAGGAAGTCGTAGACACTTGGAGGTCAACTGTGGAGGACTATGTGGAGGAAGAAGGCGATTACGAAGAGGTCGTTGACTCGCAGGGTTTTGCGAGTGGTCAGGCGTAGCCATCGGGGCGACTGACCAAGAAGAACAAGGGACTTCAAATCCGGACTCAATAAAATATAGTCAACCATCTGTACGATACATAGATGCAAACGATGTCAATGACTTTTCTGATTATGAAGCCCCCACCAATGTGAAGGAGAACAATGAGTACGAGCAGCTATTCATGAGAGGAACTGGCGGACGCCAGCTGGACCTTCTCCTGACTGTCGAACATGGAGTAGTGGGTGAAACGAGAGAGGTGGATGCACATGCCCTCGTGGATTCGGGATGCACAGGATCCTGCATCGACATTAGGTTTGTCGAGAGGTACGGGCTGGAAACGAAACACTACATCTGACCCCTCGCAGTACTCAACACTGATGGTACGCACAATGAAGCCGGTCTGATCGAGGAATACGTAGACGTTGAACTCATGATCAGTCATCACAAAGAAAGGATTGTCCTTGCAGTAACATCCTTGGCATCGTCAAACATCTTTCTGGGGTACGACTGGCTTTGGTGTCACAACCTGGAGGTCGACTGGAAGACGGGCTCGATTGAATTCACCCGCTGCCCCAAGGAATGTGCGATCGAGAGGGAACCGGTAGAGGACCTGGGGAAGGTGAAGAAGGTGGTAGAAGAGATGAGGAGGGTGAGTGGAATGCGAATGGACAAGGCGTTGTAGGGGTGCAGACTCTTCTAATCCGAAGGGCGATCCGGGCTAGCGCTCGTGTTCGACCCAAGGGGGACTGCGGTGACTCGGTATACCGAGAGGGACAACCTAAGTAGAGCAGGGTTCGAGATATGAAGACTCGGCGATACGGATACGAGCGGGATTCCGATTGAACCAAGACTCGGCTGGGTAGAGTCGGCACTTATGACAGTGGCCGAAGGCTTTCGGTGTTTAGGTGACGGAGTTCTGAGAGTCAGTGACAGAGTCGGTGTGTACAGATTCAGAGTGAGAGTCGGGCGAGAAGTGCGTAGAACTGCATGTAGTAGATTGCTGCTGTATGGAGGTAGAGGGGTACTGTCTATCTCTCCCTGTCCTTTCTCTACAAACTACCGCGACTTTATACTAAACTAAAGCAGAGGAAGCGGTGTAAGACTCTGCCGAGTCTGTGTGAACGGATGTGAAGGTGAGTCGGCGATCGGCCTGCGCACATCACGCAGCCGATCGTCGCGGAGTGATGTTATAGTGCCCAACCTGCTCCCTCGTCTCCCATCACTGCACAACCATATCCCACGTCCTTGTCCTACTCACCTAATTCCTTCCACCTGTGCCCACAAGAGTCGGTCGTCCATGTGCCAATCGAGTTCGTACGACAATCTGTCCGTCTGATCGTGTCCATACCAAGGATTCTAATAAAGAGTCGGCCGCCGATTATGAATGAATAAATGGTAATGTTCGGTGGCTGGTAGAGGGAGTCAAAGGAGTAGTGTAAGTGAAGAGAGAAAGACTCGGCCGGCGCGTAGGCAATGGTTAATCGCTACAGCGTCCTGGCCTGCATATCTCAACAACTATGCCAACGTCTTCAGCGAGAAAGGCTTCAAGAAGTTACTGGAACATCGACCCTGGGACCATGTCATCAATTTGAAACCCGACTTCAAGCCTAGCGATTGTAAAATCTACCCGCTCACGCCGACAGAGCAGCAGTCGCTCAAGGACTTCCTCAACGAGAACCTGAAGTCTGGTCGTATCTGATGATCAATATTGCCCATGGCGTCGCCTTTCTTCTTTATCAAGAAGGCCAACAAATCGCTACACCCGATCCAGGACTACCGTAAGCTCAACGAGGGTATGATCAATAACAAGTACCCCCTCCCACTCATTGATGAACTCGTCGACAAGGTCAAGAAGGCTAAGTTCATCACCAAGCTTGACCTTTGCTGGGGGTACTACAATATCCGGATCCACGAGGGTAACGAATGGAAGGCAGCGTTTCACACAAACATGGGCCTCTTCGAACCGACAGTCATGTTCTTTGGCCTTTGTAATGGGCCGGCCACGTTCCAGGCTTTCGTCAACCACATCTTCAAGGACCTGATCTATGCAAACTTGATCATCATATACCTCGATGACATCCTGATCCTCTCGGAAACCATTGAGGAGCATATTGACACGTCGAGGCATGTCCTCCAGATCCTCTGAGAGAATGGCCTGTACCTGAAGCCAGAGAAGTGTGAGTTCGATGCTAAAGTTGTCAAGTACCTCGGTCACATCATTGGCAACAGCGAGATCAAGGCTGACCCAGCAAAGACGGAGGCGATTGCGAACTGGCCCGTCCCATGAAACATCAAGGAGCTACAACAGTTCCTTGGCATGGGAAATTGGCTACGGCGGTGTAGCGCTCAATTCACGCTTAGGCGTCAGCCATCCCAGCATACCACCCGCCTTATTTATTATTATATACAGATACAAACCACATAAACACAGTCAAGCACTTCGTTTCATCATTTTCTATCTTATACTTCGCATTTCATGCGCTCAAATGGTCACACCCGCCCATTTGAGCGTCAGTATACCTTCGAAGCTTTCATTTTATCCCTTAGTGACCTCAGAAATACGTTCAAATACCTTCACACACCCATTCGAACGCTCATACTACTTCCTATTCGCACTCGAACACTCCATTTCCTTTATATTCATCCCGTATCCCACTATATACGCGCTCGAGGACTCTATCCACTTCATATTCACTCATTCGAATGTTTGTAACACAGCCGGATCACGCGATTAGGCTCAGGGAAAGCGTTGGGTTTGAGCATGGGCTGCTCGAATGGTCCTCAGGCCGTCGACGTTCATTGAATCACACTCGAACGACCGGATTCTGTCGTTCGCCGTGTTCTCCATGCAGCTCGAGCGTTATTTATCATTGTCTATCACTCCCATGATGTGCATTTGTCGCCATCACGCCCTAGGAACGTTTGGGGACGTTCAAATGGAGTTGTTGGAGGCACACATGATAAGTTTCTTGGGTTTCATTGGTCTTTTCATTGATGTCGGCCCATTATTCCCCTTCGAGTTCGTGATTTATCATGCTCTCGAGTCATTCCCCCCATAACACACAACTATTCTGACTCAAACACGCACTGCACACACTCCTCTACCTCTGTATGTACACTCGACGGTGGTACCGAGCTCATTTCGCCTAGAGTATAAATAGTGCACACCTTTGTACTCATTCTGCAGAGGGAATACACCCCCAGTTTGCCACACAGTACATATTTCGAGTCTCACAAGTCATTGTCATTGTCCGTTCATCTCTGTTCTCCCTTAACAATCTCTGCCAACCGCTCGAATAGCGCGTTCGGTTCACCACATACGCTCAAAACCGATATCCCAAGACTCCAAGCGTCCGACAAACCCAACAAGGTATTGCATCTGCATACTTCAGTTGCCCCGGACGTTCGCCGCCTAGTGGAACGTCGTTCAATCGCATTGGGATACATTCGAACACTTTCAAGGACCTCTTCGAGTGCATTCGAACGCTCGACGAATACCAATCAGGGATTCGAACCGTCCGAAACAGGTTGATACGGCCCCGCACCTACCTCAACTTCAGATTTCAAATCCCTATAGCTATAGGGTCTGCATTGGGAGCTCAATTCTGACAGAATTGAGCGCTTTGACAAGGTTTCTGAACCAGTAGAGCCACTGTCTCAAGCGTTCGATCACTCCATTTCTATTTGGTCGTCCCTCCTCGACTATCGAGTCACCACAGTCTCCCTTGGGAAGAATATAGATTCGCCCTCGAGTCAACCGTTCGGTCTACAAAAGAGTCTGCATCGCGATAGCGGTTCATCAAGGACTACAGCAAGGTGGTCCAACTGCTGACATCGCTAACGGGCAAGAAGGACTGGGTATGGGAGACCGAACAGCAAGGAGCGTTCGAGGAGCTGAGACGACGTCTCTGCTCACCTCCAGTCCTAGCCATTGCCAACGATGAGGGCCCTTTCCGCGTTGAGGCGGACTCGTCGAACTTCACACTTGGAGGCGTGTTGTTGCAGAAGCAGGAAGGGAAGTGGAGGGTGATCGCCTACAGGTCAGAAGCGCTCCAACCTGCAGAACGAAACTATGAGATCTACGACAAGGAGATGCTCGCAATTGTTTCAGCGCTCAAGGAGTGGCAACAGTATCTTCTCAGTGCCCGCCACAAAATTGAAATCTGGTCTGACCACGCCAGCCTCACATACTTCAAGTCAGCGCAGAAACTGAGCTATCGTCAAGCTTGCTGGCGAACCGAACTCGAAGAATTTGACTTCCACCTCGAGCATAAGTCAGGGAAGACGATGGGCAAGGCGGACCTGCTGTCACGCAAAGCAGGCTACGATGTAGATCCTGTGTATGGGTTGTTTAGGATCAGTAGTTCGTTTGGGGACGTGTTTCCGTTGAGTTATGAAGTAAATATAAGCTTGGTATGAGCGTGGGAAAAATCTCGGTACACGTCGGTACGTGTCGGTACGTGTCGGTATGCGTCAATACTGTAAGGTGCTCCGGACCCGATGTGAGTGTCGGTACAGAGCTGGAATGAGCGAGATATCAACTCCGGTATGAGATGATAGTGATAACAGAGACGAGAGCGAGAGTGAGACAAGAGATGAGACCAAAGACGAGGTTGCCACGAAACTAACTGTTGCGGAGACTAACTGCACGCATGGAAGCTGCCCTATCTGAGGGGAACTCTGTGGTAGTATTTCCTCCCTTGCTACATACGACAGGGAAGTCCCTAAATACAAGGTGCAAGAGATCTATCTACAAGAAAATTATTCCAAAGTGAGTATAATGTGCATACCGGGTGAAACATAGAGCGTCGGAGAGAAAACATTCGGAATGTAAGAGAAACATAGAAAATCAAAAGAAAACATGTCCATGCAACAACTTCCCCATTTGCATCAGTCCATCATCCGGTCATATCGCAGCCCCACCGGAACTGAGATCCTCCAATCGGTGAGTCGTCATCCATCATCGGGCAGATCTCCGGTACGTGTCCCAACTGACTCTGATGACATAAGCTTTCCGGTACGTCCCAAAATGCCAGGGGGATCTTCCTAGCGATCCGCTGATGTGATGTCGGGCAAATCATCCTGTGTCCGGTACGCGTCGGGCAAATCATTCTGAGTCCGGTACGCATCAATACTTGTCGGAACGTGCAACCGATGACCTCTAGAGGGATCTGCAGTGACTGGCCACTTGTCGGTACTCTACAACAATCAGGGCAAGGATGACAACAACGGCATCATTTTCATCAAAGAGAAGTGGCTGAACCATGGGGTGGTCAGAACGTCATGTGATGAAGTGCTGGATTGAGTGGGGGAAGCGCAGAGGGTGCAGGACGAGTCAGAGAGGCCGATGGGTATGACGGAGGTCGACGGGTTGTGGCGGATGAAAGGCAAGGTGTACGTTCCATCGACGATGAAGGAGGCAGTATTGCGGGAGTGTCACGACTCGGTACTGGCTGGACATCCAGGAGCATCGAAGACGGTAGAACTAATCCGTCGCGACTTTTGGTGGGCGTCTATGTTCTCTGACGTCCGAGCGTATGTCCGAGGATGCAATCATTGTCAACGAACAAAAGCCTTGAGAGCATCGAGGTCGAGACTGCTCCATCCAAATGCCGTCCCTGAGGGCCCTTGGGAGATCGTCACGGTCAACCTCATCAGAGAGCTTACAGACTCGAAGGGGCACAATGCCATCTGTGTCTTTGTGGACAGGTTTTCGAAACAGATGCATGCAATCCTGACGACGATGAAGTTGTCAGCAGAAGGCATGGCTCAATTGTACTGCAACCACGTCTTCCGCCTGCACGGTCTACTGAAAAAGATCATCCATGACCAGGGCACGCAGTTCAACGCATCAATGATGAAGGAGCTGTACAAACTCCTGCACATCAAAGGCAACCCGTCAACGGCATATCACCCTCAGACGGACGGTCAAATGGAACGGGTCAACCAAGAGCTCGAACAGTACCTTCGACTCTTCGTAAACCACCGACAGTCGGACTGGAAGGACTGGCTCCCGCTTGCAGAGTTCGCATACAACAACCGCAAACACTACTGCGAACACTCAGCAACAAAGATGTCCCCCTTCTTCGCGAATACAGGATGTCACCCTATGAGCTTTGACATGACGTGAACCTCCTCGACCAACATGTCAGTGGAAGAATTCGCAAAGCACATCAAGGACACTCATCGCATCGCGAAGGACAACCTGGTTAAAGCAGCGGAAGACATGAAACGCTACCATGACCAGACAGCCGGAGCATCGGTGGAGTACAAGACTGGTGACAAGGTCTTCCTCGATGGACGTAACATCAGTACCGACTCGCTGATGAAGAAGCTGGCCGACAAGTGGTACGGACCCTTCGAAATCGTAGATAAGGTCGGGGCGAGCGCGTACAAGCTCAAGCTCCCCAAACGATGGAAAAAGGTCCACCTGGTCTTCAACGAGGCCCTGCTGAAACCCACAGTCGAACCATCCTTCGACAGCCAGAAACAGCAACTGCCGCCACCACCTGACATCGTCGACAATGAGGAGGAGTACGAGCTCGAGGAGGTCTTGGACTCACGCTTGCACCAAGGGAAGCTACAATACCTCGTCAAGTGGGTCGGGTACAATGAACCAACTTGGCAGCCTGAGACAGACTTAGGCGAGAACGCAAAGGAGGCGATCACTGAATTCTATCAAAAGCATCCCGGCGCCCCTCGAAAACTTGACATCCCTCGTCAACGACTCCATCCGATCTTCGTCCACACCGAGCCAGACGATCATGACCTTGGTTGGTTGGGACACCCAACCTTGAAGGGGGGGTAATGTTAGGACTCGAACTTTTCCCTTTCTTTTAATTTCCCCTTTACCATTTCTTTTCCTTTTAATCGCTCCTTGTCATTATATTTAACCGTCTTTGCAATCGCTTCCCACACTCCCTATCACCTAACCTTCATTCGTTCCATTCTGATCTTTTATGTAATCTTAGATGATATAGTCTCACGGTTGTTGCTATCAGAGGGACCAGGAATCACATGAACTCCTTGTTCTGCTTTTCCTCTTACCTCCGCGACGACCTAGGTGAGACTCGTCCCTCCTGTATTAGTGTATATTGTATTAATCCTCTTACCTCCGCGACGACCTAGCCTGAATACAGCGTGTCCCGAGTCCCCGCTGTAGATCCTGACTTAGGGGTGTCTGGGATCAGCGGTCCTTTTGGGGACATGATCACGTTGCTCTGGGAGGTTAGGGGTTGACTGCGGTGAGATCACTCGACGTACCGGTACGCGTCGGTACACTTCGGTACGCGCCGGTACACGTCGATATCGAGAACTAAGGTCGGGAACCCCTGTCGGGTCTGTACTTGACCGGTATGGAGTCGGTACGTGCGGGTAATCAACACCGGTACGATGTGATCACGACGAGCGATGAGGTTCGAGTTACGGAGTTAGAGACGAGAGACGGTTTCGAGCGACGAGATGCTAAGACGAAGACGGAACGACTACAAGGTTACGAGAACTAAGACAAATCACACTCGAGTTACCCTATCTGAGGGAGACTCTGCGGTAGAACTGACTTGTCCTCTACCTACGACATGGGGTGCATATTTATACTAAGTCCAAAGATCTATCTATGGTTAATAATTTCCATACGGGCATACTGTGCATATCAGTTGAAACATAGAGAAGTCGAAAGGAAAGGTCATAGGTCATAGAGGCGCGCATAGAGAGCATAGAAATCAGAAGAACATAGGAAAAACATAAATCATAACGAAGAAAAACATCCGCATCATGTCCGACCATACCGGTGCTCCACCAGAACTCAGATCGTCCAATCGGTACGTGGCTCCTGTCGTCGGACAGCAGTCCGGTACGTGTCTTGGCTGTATGCTCCATGTGACCGCGTCCCTAATCGTCGAGATAAGATCTCCGGTACGTTCCAGTATGCTTTCAGAGGTCTTGGAACGTGCTGATGACGCGATCACGAGGTTCTGATTCGAGACCGGATCGATCGGATTCAGTCTGGTACTGATCGGTACGTGTCAGAACCAGTTCTCGAGCGCTTCTGGAGTGATCGGCGGTGATGGGACGATCGGCACAGCTCTACACCGCTTGAGTATAGCACGTCCCAGACAACAGTCAGCCGAGGCCTGCCCAGTCCGAGTTGTCTCCCGGACTCCCGCTGTCAGGCACGGTGCCTGTTTGAGATTAAATTATGCAACTATGATATTAGGATTCTTAATCACGTTCACTACTCTAAAGCAAGCACAGTAATTCTAGATGTCCAAGCAGTGAAGGGAATCCCTATGCGTATGATTCAGAGACTCAGATATAACAAAACAAAATACAAAGAAAGAGAGAAAGACACACTCAGAAGGTGAACGCAAGTCAGGAGGTGACATGTGGACTTCTATAGAAACTTCCACCATGATTCTGATCATGATGTAAAAATGTGTGTGTAATAAGTAATCTGATGACTCATACCTTATACATAATGGAACCTCATTAGATGGCTGGAGCGGTCTAGACCATAACTCAGCCAAGCGGTCATGCAGCATGGAGCAAAGAGCATTAATGTTTAGAAGATAGAGTGATGGCATAGCAGATTGCTGGTAATTAGTGAATATGAAGACGAAAACCAGTATTTAACAAGTACAATTTTCTCAATATTGTCAGTCCGTGCAGACACATGCAAAGACAGAGTTGTTTTCAGGAACTCACCAAGTGATGGAAGTGCAGTCATGAATTCTCCGTCATTAGTGCTGATCCATAGAAGAAAAGATCAGCCAAGCCATTTAGCAGATGAATGGAAGCACAAAGAAGGTTATAGAAGAATTAGAAGGTCAGGAAATGTTATAGAACCCCAATGGAATTGCATGGAACAGTATAGAATATTGGTGGAATATGTTAGAATGTCAGAGAAGGTTCTAGAACTTAGTCACCATAGTTACCAAATCTATAAATATACCACTGTAGTCTATATAAGGAGGGCCTAGCCCCCCCAACAATACAACATATTTACTTGTGATTTTTGTGTGTTTTGTCCGACTTGTTCAGTAATAGCTTAAGCAAGAGGCTTAACTAACTAACAATTTTACTTGTGATTTATTGTGTGATTAGTCTGATTTGTTTAGTAAGATCTTAAGCAAGAGACTTAGGTAACTAGCAAATTTACTGATCTTATTGTGTGTTAAGACTGACTCGTACAGAAAAGCTTGAGTAAGAGGCTTAAGCAAGTAATGAAGTAGTTTAACATTAATTACATATTTCATTGAAGTGTACTTAGCTTGAGCACCTGGCTTGAGCATTTTAGTGAAATTATCTGAGAAATCTGAGCTCTAGAAGATCTAGAGCTAACCGCTATTTGACACCTTAGAAACTAAATAACATACATCTCAGCCTCTTGACAACCTGAGAAGATGTTTGACTCAAGACAAGTCCAACTGACTCAGTGGAAATTGTGATTGTGAATATTACACTGTTTTATTTCATTACACTTTCCAGCATGACACCGCCTAACAGTTTGCCAAGATGAGCCAAGTGTCGATGCCATATAATGAGGGGTTTAAACGTGTCTTTATGTGTTGTGACAATATGTGCATTCTCTCTCTTGACATTCATTTTCATCACCCACTGATTCTCGATGGTGAATGCTTCAGCGAACGTGATTCTATCCCTCGATAATATGCAGTTGTCCTCTTCAAATACAATCTTGACTCCGTGACTGGTGAGTCTGGCCAATGATATAAGGTTATGGGTGAGTTCTGGGACATACAGGACACCATCCATTGGAATATCGAATGAGGCCCCACCATGCATGAAATTGATAAGCACTGAGCCCTTTCCGATAGCATGAAGTAAGTGGCTTTTCCTCGCGGTTTGAATTTCTATTGCGTTGATATCTGTGTAGGTCACAAAACATGACCTGTCATTGGTCATGTGCGATGACGCTCCAGAGTCAAGTAACCAGCTACCAGCCTCAATGGTTTTGAAATTGGTGACAACAAGAGCCTTTTGTCGGCCATAGGTTTCTACATCATCAGGGATTTCCTCGATTGTTGCTTGAGGCTGGGTGGAAATAGCTGTCCGTCGGGTACACTTATTATCTATGGCTTGTATCTGAGCCGAGAGGTTTGCCCTTTCCTTGTCTAACATGTCCTCAGGTACTCTGTAGTATGGTGGGCATTGGTGTACTGCACCTCCCCCTGGGGCCCAGCAGTTCTGGATGGTGTGAATACCCTGTTTGCAGTTAGGGCATAACACACCGTCTCCTCGAGGTGTTGGATAGCTTTGCTCGGTGCGTCCTCTGCTATTAAACCTTGACTGTACACATGTCTGAGACTGCAATGCAGCTTCAGGTTTCTTTGATGCAGCGTAACATCTCGCTTCCCTCAGTTCAAGCATTGAGATGAGTTCTTCCGGATTGCTTATAGTGTCTCCATAAAGCATGAGTTGCCTCCATTGCTCATGATCTTCGAGAGAATTCAGAATGATTGTTTGCCATTCAGACGTCCGGAGAACCTCTCCAGTATTAAGGTATTGAGAATGAAGTTGATGAAGCTCGGTAATGTGATCCTTTAGAGATTCTCCAGGGTGGATGTGCTTTGAGTCCAGTCTGGCCTTCACAGTAGTCTGGGCCAATACAGAGTGTTTTCTGAAGCGCGCATCTATCAACTTCCATAGCTCAGCAGCAATATTCCCGTCAGTTGCAATTTCACCATAGAGAGTATGATCCATGTTCAGGGCTAATTGTTCGACTGCTAGACTGTCAACATTCTTCCAGGTCTCCAATTCCTCAACCCTGTCTTCTGATGGGCATGTAATAGTTCCAAGGATATGTCCAATCCACTTATGGCTTGTCATGATGATCTGTTGAATCTTCTTCCACGCGTAGAAATTGGATCCATTTGGCTTAAGGTGGTTTTTGCGACTGAACTCCTTTACAACAAATTCTTCAGGTCCTTTCCATCTCTGGGATGACGACAATGTTGAGTCTTCCCTGGGTACCCGGGTGTAGTGTCTTCCATGATCGGCTTGCATGCTCAGGGTATCAGATTGGTTGGGACTTTCAGATCGCGAATGGTGACTCATGTCGGGGTCTGGTGTGGCTGACTGGTGTGGGTCGAAATGCGGGTTCAACGCCATAGAAAGGTGTTAGGGTCAGGTGAATATTCCAATTCTTTAACCACAGAGGTGTTGCCTTCTGGACTGTGTAGTCCTCTGAGTGGTGAATTACCAAGACGACTTTACTTATCTTTGACCGATCCCATAACCAGCTTCTCCTTTGCTGCCCTTATCAGGTGGAACCTGAGGTTGGTATTGAAAGCACTTAGTTACAGCAGATAGGGGAGGTAATGCCCTAGAGGGTCGAGAGACGGTCGGTTATGCTGCGATATTGTCTAGGAGGTAAACTCAAGGCTTGGCATAGCCGAGATACACTCAACCAGACTTAATTCTGTGGACAAAGAGAGGAACCTTCTAGGTGTGGCATAGCCAAGGGTCTACTCAATCAAAGTCAATCCTTGTTCAACTTGGGACAAATCCTCAACCCAGTATGGGGCGGACTCGTTATTCAACCAAGGAGGATATTACACAGTGGTAGTTATAGATGTAGAGGTAGGGTAAGAAGTAGCAGTGTTCTGTAACCTGAAAGTTGAAAGCGATAGAGAATGGGGATCTGGGGAGCTAGATACTCGGCCTTATATAGCCTACTGAATTTCTAATTTCTTTATGTTCTGTCCAACCAGATGCCCTTCCATCTCCTTCCTATGTTTCATGTGGCCGCAGCACTTAGCTGCTGCAGTGGGGATGTATGCACATGTATCCCATCCAATGGTTTCTTTGCATTCTGCAATTTAGACTGCAGGTGCAAGTCACATGATGTCAAAACCCGTGCGCTTGGGTGAGTACATCACTGATTTGGTAGTCGGGCTCCCACGTTCTCCACATGCTAACGTTTAATTAACTTCCTGCTTCTCCCATGTGCTTCTATATCAGGGCTTTGCTTCTCTGGCTTCTCAAAGCATTGTCCTCAGTTGTGGCACTGCCTATCCTATCAGGTGGTGTGCTGCACTCGGGTTTTCACTCTTCCCATTCAAATCCGTTGGGGATAACCATGTGGACCCATGGGTTATTCTTGGATCGCCATTCAGTGTCTGGTCCATTCGGTGTTAAGGCCACTCCACTGAGACATGTCTCCATTGTGAATGGTGGGTCATGTGGTCCTAGGGCCAAGGTGATCTTGAATGTTCGCCTCTTTGACACATGCTCGAATTCATATAGTGTAATTGTGCCTGTATGCTTTATGTTCCTGAGGTATGCCCAACATTGCTTGAGTGTCATTGTTATATGCGTTGGTATGTCATTCCCTTGCACCGGACTCGGTGTAGGTATTCGTATCATCATCTTGCAGTTTCTGCATTCCTCATGTGGCTCCTTGTTGTATTGGATGACTGTATCCCATTTGTAGTTCTCCATGCCACGTTCTTCCTTGTTAATGTGGACTTTATATGTCTTGGCATCTCAGTAGTAGATTGCCCAGACTGTTTTGAAGTATGGGTGTTGGCCTTGCCACTTGTGTGTTCGTAATGTCACATCCTGGTCCATTAGTCCTATTGTCTTTAGGAGTTCTGGAACCTTCTTTGCTACATTCTGTAGTAGCATGCACTTTGTGCATTGGGGATCGACCTCCATTGGGTGTCCTTTACTTTCTTGCCACTTGAGTGTCATGTCACAGGGTGTGACAGTGTAGCGTGACTGTGACTGATGGATTTTTGCCTGGGCAAGTATCCATCAAGATCAGGTGATTTCGTTATCACGTGTATGATCTGTGCTGATCGATGTTTCCAAATGTGCGAAAATTTCCTTTCAAAAGGGTAGGAGATGGTAGTTCTATTTCAGGGATAGAGGATCAGGACTGAGATGGAGTGATTGTAGGTAGCAGACTGGTTGTGTCGCTGTTGGTTTGCAGTGGCACTCCATCGTCGGTAGATTCAGACGGTGATCTGTTTTCTGCCGCTTTTGCGTTGGACTGCCATGGGTCCTGGTCGAAAGGTTCGAGAGGTGTATTCATGCGTAGCCTCTCACTTCTCATTAACATAAACGTGGTAGATATTCGTTGCGCTGTTTGGTCCTTGGTTGTGCGACCAAGGCTCATAACCTTTTCGGATCTGTGTGTAATATATCTCAGTCGTAGTATTGGTACAGGACTCTGTATGTATACCTGTGTGTAATATATCTACATAATGGTCATAAGAAAATAGGAAAGGTAATACTGTGCGTCGGAAAGCTCACCTCAGTCGTAGTATTGGTACAGGACTGAGGTGGCTATTGGGAGGTGTTCGTTCTTTATATACTCTGGTCTGGTTCGGAATAATATGAAGCGGCTGGCATAAGATCTACGGAGTCGGGAAAGGAGCGATGTCGATCCTCGACTCTCAACACAAAGCGCTCTCGAACTTATCACGCCGCTTCCTATAAAACTCTGCCGCGTGTCCGACATGCTTCTTGAAGCCATCATAGCCCCAAGAGCGCAGGAGCGTGTCTGCGATAACCTGTGTGAATGTTGAAGTCTGCAGGTTCGAGATCGAAGTCTCATCATTCATGGATAAAAACAACTGATACTTCTGGATGTAAAAGCGCGCAAAACTTACATGGGCGTCCATGACGTCGATGATGGCCTCCGGCCCACATGCAAAGCCAATGCGGAAGCCGCTTGAGATGATTTTGGACAGACTGTCGAACCGTACCACTCGCCCGACCTCCGGTTGCTCGCTCTCAAGCGCAAAATAGGATGCGGGGCGCGGAGACTTTCCATAGTAGAGGTAGAAATATGGGTCATCTGACATTCGAGAAAGAAAACTGTGAGCCCTAGCCAAAGATTAGGAAAACGAAAAGGGGAGGGACAGACCTTCAAAGATGAGGAAGTCGTATATTCTTGCAAGATCGAGGATTTCACGGCGCCGCCTTTCTGAAGTAGTCGTTCCGGAAGGGTTGCTTCCGTACTTCGATCCAGATTGTTAGCAGTCGCGCATGTCGTTAGAGAATATTTTCATCGAATACGCACAGGAACTGTATAGAGGATTTTTGAAAGGGCCTATATTCTGGCCAGTTTTCTAAGACCTCGCGTAGCGTTGACGACTTTATGCCGTTGGAGTCAGAGTCAATGGCTGTAAAGTGTTTCGCAAAGATCAGCAATGGTCCAGTATGGATGTAGAACGAATAAAGCTCACATATAAGTTTGGCCTTTAGTCTGTTGAGCACCGGAATATAACCGCTGAACTGTATAGTTACTCCCTGTTCCGACTTTAAACACGAAAAAGAGCTCTCACGCATATGCAGGTGACTCGATCAAGGCATAATCTCCAGGCTGAATAATCGCGCAGCTTGCCTGTAGCACCCATCAGACACGCTGCCTGTCGCAGAAGTAAATGAACGAAGCCTCGCCTTGTATAAGAGATCCTGCGACCCACTGCTTGTCGTGAGCCTCCAGCCTTCTCCTAGCTTCCGCCCATGCGAGACTTCCTGCAAGCCCGTAAGCCACTCAATCATGGCCGGAAGTCCAGTCGTTGGACAATATTGCAGTGCCTGCGCAAGGCGTGGACCCGAGACGGTGAAGACATCCTCTTTCTCCGGGTCAGACGGCGACCTAGCGGTGAATTGGAAGGAGGTCAGTGGGAAGACAGAAGCATTAGGCTTGCCGGCGAGCAGCGTGATCATTCCCGGCTGGCGTTCGAAGGGCTCAAAGCGGCGGACTTCCGATATGAATAGAAGGTCTGTAAGCATAAGCTCCACGAAAAGGGGCGATTCGATGCTTACTTGGGTTAGGTTTCGCACTCGAGCCTTGTGCGAAGAGGCGGCTGTAGTACTCACGCGGCAGGCGGGCTACTGCGTTTTCATCTGGTGTCTAACGACAGCAGACTATATTCAGCACAGGTAGCTTAAGGAGGACGATGTCGTGTAGTGGGACACACCTGTATATGCAGAGAACCGATAGGACTGGCAGTAACTCCAACACCGCGACTCGTATGCTGCTCGGTAGGTAGAGCTTCGAGGGACATGATTTGAAGAGGAGCCTCGGGGCTTGTGTTTTCTGATTAGATTTTGCTTTGCAACGGAGGGCTTTATAAAGAAATGCGCCTTCGGAACTTCGCGAGTTTGCGCAGTAGATCATGATATGGAAGTCAGTTGTCGGGGAAAGCTTGATTATGGTCAAGTGTACCATCAAAAAATTCGGATGTGTTCCTGCCCCAGTCCGGTGCACTGCCGTTGATCAGTCTGTTTGGACCATCCCACAAATCATAACAGGTTTATCTGAGAATCGTCCTTTTAGAAAATCTGTATGACGGCTATATCAACCGACAATCACTTGTTTGGCTTCATCTGGCAAGCAAACCGGTTTATCAGCAGCACATCAAACGAACTCCTCCCGTGTGCCTTACCTTAGATCTTTCTTCCATAGAGCGACTAGCATTGAAAGCATCTTGCCACGGACCTGTCATGCGGGGCGTAGAATGTTGTAACAACTTATTGATATATGGATTAGGGCGCGGACGATGTATTCTGGAGAAGAAGTGAAGTTTGATGGATCCAGGTTCCTCGTCTTTGAGAATGCTATCCGCATTGCTACTTAAGAAATTATCGGTATAAATCTCCTGCAAACAAAACAAACAAGAATTGTCTCACAGTCGGCTGTGCTTCACGAGAAACAGACCGGCATCTCCATTTGCACATGTGTTGTAGAGAGGCGACCAGACGAAGCGGATGATGGACATAGATTCTTCAAAGCTCTTAGATGACATCGCTCCTCATCCTTCTTTTGCAGAACTTAATCTGTCAAATAGAATTTAGAACGTCTCAATAGACTCCAGACGTAGCAAGAACTCACCAGCCACCCATTCCTTGCTGATCTCTTCCTCACGCCTTGTTTCATTCTCGATTTGATCATACTTCCTACCGAGCACAACAGCCTTCCAGTCCACATTCTTCTCTGCCACCTCTTCTCTCAATAAAGCCCCTCTGATCCATCTCCTCTCAACAGCCGTCTGACCCTTCCATGCTGGTCAGCGGAGACGCGTTTGCCCGTGCGCAGGCAGTCGCGTCGCGAGTCCGTCAAGGAGGCTGATGCGCGCGTCGACCTGTCTCGCGGCAGCACCGGCATTACGTGCAGAAAGAAGGTGGAGAGCGAGTGGGGAGAGCGCAGTCGCGTATATGACGTGAGGGAGGTGCAAGAGGCATCGAACCGCGTTGTGGACGTGACTCGGAGGGCGCTGGAATGAAATCCAAAACAGGAAGCTCATGATAGTCTGTCTCAAACCACCATCATAAAAATGGCATCAGAAATGCAAGTCGTCCACATTTCCTTCTAATTTAATTCTAACATGAGTTCCACACCAACAGAGGTCTCCAGCCTCAGGATGTCCCAGCGGGAAAAGCCGTTTGGAACGACGGCTTTTCACAATTGATTCGTGGGCTAGAACATACTGCAGACAAGATTTGGAAGATGGTCGCTGAGTGTGTATCCTTCTCTGCGACAGAGTAAGTTGTTATCTCGCATGCAAACGTATTCCGAATAGTGATGCATCATCTTTCAGCAGTGAATTCCAATACGTTGAAAATAAATTCGAGGCACTTAGGTCTATGCGGAGGGCTCATGCGGCGTCAGTGGATGTGCTGCGTACTCTCCGCATCTTCGCAAGGAACATGAACGAGAGGATAAATGATTTGGATGAAAGCACCAAAAAGATGGAATACGATATTACGCAGACTGCGCTGAACCATGGGCTAAAACGACTCCCGGACGAAGTACTTTCGGAAATACTCTTCCATGCTGCCACTGATTCAGGATGTGCAGTGGCACTATCGCACGTATGCAGACGCTTTCGATCGGTTGTCATCTCATGCCCAAAAACTTGGGCGAAGTTCAGATTGTGTTCAAAATGGCCTCCCGAACAAATCAAGGTGTTTGCGGAGCGGAGTGGCGCCCTTTCTGTAAAAGGCTACATTAAGCAATACTATACCATCGAATCCTTGAAGGCTATTCTGTCACTGTCATCGCGCCTTGAATATCTACGCTTCGAGATTCCGTGGTATTTCGATGCAGCGACAGTATTCGAAAAAGAGTTACGACTGTATTCGAAAGGCCTTCGATGGCCAGTTCTTCACACGCTCTGGATCGACACTCCCTTTACACATTTATGTGACTCATGGGAGATGCCAGTGCTTCGTGTGTTACGCGCCGGCTTTGTTCCGCGACCTACTCTAGGAAGAAATTTGGTCCGATGCACGTTGCACTTCTACGAACAACGAATTCATGTGAAGGAATTGGTGGATTTCCTATCGTCGTCCAATCTGCTCCAAGAACTTCGTATCGAATTCCCACGTAACGAAAAAATTGTTGGCCTAGGTACCGTGAACCTGTTGGGCCCGGTAGTACTCCCAAGCCTTGTTTCGCTTGACGTCCGTTTCCACCTGGACGAGTTTGAACATATGGCCGATTTCTTAGTTGAAAAAATAAGCATTTCTGCCATTTTGAAATTGGAGCTTTATATCGACCTCGGCGAAAATGGTATGCAGGCACTTCATGACTCACTGTTGCGCTTTCTGCTGGCCAGCACATCCCTCCAGGAGCTTAGCATGAGTGTTGGGCCGGTACAACGCACCGCGGACATCGGGTTCATCTTCAAACACATGTCTCGACATGTTGAAACACTCTCGTTGAGGAACATAAACCTGATATGGGATTACGGCCGCGAGCCCTTCATGGTGCATTCCTTGCGACGTCTTTACTTCCAGGACTGCAGTGGGATACCGGAGGTCGTCGTACCATTCTTTGTCGAACTACGCCAGACTGCAGGAGATGTCTTTAATGAGTTTGAATTTGAAAACTGCCGTGGGATGAAGGATGGTACATTCACACTAGACTCTCTGGAGTCCGCATTGCACGGTTCCTGACTTAACAATCATCTCCTCTGGTATGTTCTTATGTCGACTCGAGTCATTCGAAATCTGACTTGTATTATATTCTGCATCCTTAGACTGTCTGAGGTTGAGATTTGTATGTTGTTGAATTTAGGTCGACTATAACGCCGTCTTTATGTGAAAAAAAATGTGGATCCATACCTTTTGGCGGATAAAACTATAATGCCGCAGTCGTCCCTTCTCTCCACGACATGCTCAATCCTGCAATGACATACTCTGTTCCGTTACAACGCAGACAGTCTGCTGCCCATATATCACTTTGATTTAATTATTATCACTGTAATGCATCACTTTCTGGCGTGACCCACCTTGGGTAATGGGAAATTATGCATTACATCTACATATATACGATTAGCTTCGCTGTCCGAATGTCACTTTTCCGACTGAAACTATATGATCACCATTAAACCTTCCTCGATCCCCTCCCTCGCAGAAGAACCCATAAATATCTGCCATGAGGTGAGTGCAGTCGCGTATATGATGTGAAGGAGGTGTGTCAGACGAGGCATCGTCCCGTGTTGTTGGACGTGGACTCGGAGGGCGTTGGAATGAAATCCCGAACAGACGACCCAACGCGTCTGTTTTCAAACCACCACCATCATAAAAAGTGGCCTCAGAAATGCAAATCTTCACACTTCTTCCGAATCTGATTCTGACACGAGTTACACATCAGCAGAGGTCTCCTGTCGCACGATGTTCCAGCGGACAAAGCTACTTGGAATGACGACCTTTTAGAGTTAATTCGTGGGCTAGAACATACTGCAGTCAAACTTTGTGTGTGTGCGTCCTTCTCAGCGATAGAGCTGTTATCTCGAATGTAAACGTATTCTGAACAGTGATGTCTCATCTCTCTTCAGTGAAGTCCAACGCAGTGCCGCTTGCGGCGCGTCAGGATACTGGCTCACTTGTCAGCACAATATCTCAGCATGAACAAACGCACTCACACTCCCCACCCGCGATATGCTTATGCTCCGTCGGTGTCGCTTCTTCGCTAGTTCCACGTTTGAGAGCGAGCTCACAAAGGGGTCGAATAGATTTGGGTATAAGTTCGCATATTACTCCAGCGCCCATCGCTCGCTCGCTTCTTCAATTTCGCGAAAGATCTGTTTTTGGTTTTGCGTTAAACACACCCGACGCGAACATGGATAGAGCTGGATGAACGTACCCTATCGAACTTCTCGTCCGACAGCATTTCCTTAGAGTGCGAATGCGAGTGCGAAGGTGAGAAAGACATGTTCCCTGCTCAAGTGTGCAAGCGTTTCCGGGGATGCGCAGGATTCAGATATAGTGTGTGTGAGAGCGCCGGGACAGGAACGGGTGGTGCGTCGGGTGCCAACAGCTTCCGGAAGAGAGACGAGCTCTCAACCAAGAGTGGAGACAAGCGTGGTAGTCAAGCTCTCAGACTAAATGAGAATTAGATTCCGGTCAGTACATTGTATGAGGCCGTTGAGTGGTGCAAATGCTAACACGAACGTACACACCTGCACACAGAAAACTGATGTGCCTTGCTTTCGAGGACGAGATCAGAGTGTCGCTTCGTTACCAACGGAGACAGACTGCGTGAAAATCAGCATTAGCACTGCGTCAGTGATGCGGTTGGCGGTGCATGGAAGTATGTAGTATCGATCTTCACATTCCTCAAGCCAAATAAGCGACGTTCACCTCTCAAAAAGTCAGACTAGAGCACATGCTTGTGTTGCGGCCATTCCTTTCGACAGTGATCTACCCCGCGACTCCTACTTAGCAAGGCAAGGCAATGATCTAAGCCAAAAGACACAGGATGCACATAGTGCACAGTAGCCCCTCTCAATTCTATGGCAGCTGCTCGATGGCAGCAGGCTCCGGCTTGTCTGAAGAACCTGAGAAGGAGATGCCGAGTAACTTGCAATCGGACTGAGATTTGAGACGTCGATGGCACAACCCGATGGTGTACCGAACGTCGATCACCCCGGTTGTTGCAAAAAGAAATAAAATTTTACTGAGTCTCATTGAGGGGCAAGCACGCAATCACATTTTAAACTCCTCCGCGCTGCAACCGCATTCGACTCAAAAAGGCAGCTCACAGGTGTCCGCCAACCTGCTGGGTCGACCCGGTACAGCGTGTGAACTCCTTTATGCCGCTGCCATCGAGGCCTCTGCCATAGAATTCAGAAGGGCTATTTTGCCGCGAATTCACTGATAAGTCTATCTTCTGATATGTTACCATACACCAGATCTATTCCGCACTCCCTGAGTAAAGCAAGGACGAAGACATACCATTAATATTGTCTATGCTTCGTGCAGCTTCATCGCTTCAAACACATTCCCATTTTCACTAAAAGACACCAGTGAGCTCAAGAATTTCCAACGGCCATGTCCTCGCTGCCGCCGCAGACAAAGGTAGTCTGCGGTCAAATCCAACGGAGACGCGTTTTTCCCAGAAGTGTGGCTCCGGATGATGGTTGATCGATGCTTATTAGACGCTTCGCAACGAATCCAGACTTCTCGTGGTTCTCAGTCTCCGCTCGACCTCCTCAACCAAGCTTACTATTATAATATACCTATCTTGAACGCCTACATTAAAAGGTTGGGGCAAAACATATCCTCTTATGTTGCGCCCAGTCCTGCTTTTGGTGCTCTACTCCACACTACCAGAAAAGTATCCTCAATAACGAGACGAATGATGGAGATCATGGAATACTCTCACGTAACGTACCGTCCTACATCTAGCAAATGTTCAGACGGAGCTTTAGTATGACGTTGAGACAGAAAATATACACATACTTGCTACACTGCAGCAGCTCCTTCCTATTAGCATCCTTACTGGAAGGGCATCCTTTAATCATGCACCTCTCAATGCCCAGCTCAAGCTGCATGCGCATTGAAGGCATCAGTGCCATCATCTCGCGTCCTTCCGCACCTTCAGGTTCAAGCATGTTAATGCAGCGACTCGTCGTCTGCTCCGCGAAGCATCCCTTGAACTGTACACGCCATTGTCTGAGCCGCTTCAGCAGTGGCTCACGGTCCTCAGGATCAACTTCTGGACCGTAGACGGCGAGGAGCGTGGAGAGGAATTGACAGATCTCGGCGACGTTGGTCTGTGGGTCGTCGGACTCGAGCAGCTCCACATGGGCGACACGCTTCGCCTGGATCCGCCCCAGGTCGGTGCCCGCAGGGGTCTTGCTAAAGCGCATAAAGTATGGACTGGAGAAGGTTAGTGTCGGTGGTTGAACTGCGTTGGTTCCTCACGGTGATGGAGACGTACGTATGTCCAACGCAGTTGATCAGTCTTTGAGGTGCGTTGTTCGGTGTTCAAAGTTTCCGAAAGGCTCTAGTCAGCCTCGGCAGGTATTTTGCCGCGAGTTCACTGTTACTTTCAGTACATCATCGTACGAGACACAAAGCTGAGCATGCACCTCAGTATGACCTCCTGCTGCTTGTACGGCTTTGTCTGTAACAATCCGACCTATGCCCGTTAAAGTAATCACATCTCATCAGCTTTTTTCCAGTCAAGATAAAGTATATGAATGGCTTGAGATTTAGAGAAAGGCGAAAGGGGGAAAGGTCAACAGAGCTAGAAAGGAGAGTGGCTTACCGTCCTGGATGTCAAAAACAAGTTCCTCGCCTCGAGCACGTCCGACGTCCCCTGCTCAGCTTCAGCCTGCTCACACTCTTCATATGGAATAATGCCTGCAGAGGCGAACAGGTCATCTGCAGAGATGCTTGGGTAAAGCGAGATATCTTGTTTGTCTTCCCTCGAAGTCGATAGTGGGTTAGAAAGGAAAAGACATGTCATGGCACGGGGATGATGACAGGCGCGCTCACAATTCCTCTTTCAGTCTTTCAGGGAGAAATGTTTACAAAAGTTGGAAGAAACAGTCACCATATGCATTTGCTTTGATACTCTTCATAGTCTTCATACGCTGAGTTGTAAGAGGGTGAACGATGTTATTGCAAGACTCAGCGCATTGGGAGAAGAAAGGACAACAGCGGTAGTATACAATGGTACGGATCTACATTTCACACAAAGATGGGCTATCTATCCCTATAGTCCCAACCATATACAATTTCCAAATGAAGGAAGCCTAGGCATGAAAATGCATATTAAGGGGTGGATTTCAGGTGCGTCAGTAGACAAAAGGACGTACCAGCGAAGAATATCAGGTCAAGAATCATCCAATGCAGACTCGAGACAGTCTAGTGTGTAAGTACCATCCTTCATCCCGCAGCAGTGTTCAAATTTGAACGCGATGGAAACGTCTCCTGCAGTCTGGCGGAGTTCGAGAAAAAGTGGTACAACGACCTCCGATATCCCGCCGCAGTACCAGAAGCAAAGGCGTCGCAGGGGATGTGCTATGAAGGGCTTGGGGTTGAAATCCCATATCAGGTTTACCCGAAACAACTCAAATGATAGTGTTTCAACATGTCGTGACATGTGTTTGAAGATAAACCCGATGTCCATGGTGGTTTTTTCCCCAGTTTCCCAAACCTGCAAACTAAGCTCCTGAATCGATCTGCTGGCCAACAGAAAGCGCGACAGTGAGTTATGAAGCACCTGCATACTATTTTCGCCGGCTGTGATATCAAGCTTCAATTTCAAAATGGCACAAAGGCTCATTTTTTCAACTAAGAAATCGACTAAATGTTCGGACTCCTCCAGGTGGAAATGGACCTCAAGCGAAACAAGGCATGGGAGTGCTACCGGGCCCAAGAGGTTTACGGTACCTAGGCCACCAATTCCTTCGTGACGTTGGAAGCGGATATCAAGTTCTTGGAGCCGGTTGGACGACGATAGGAAATCTACCAATTTCTTCGCATGGAATCGTCTGTACAAGTACAGACGGCATCGGACCAAATTTCTTCCTAGATTAGGTCGCGGAACAAAACTGGCGACCAACACACGAAGTGCTGGCATCTCCCATGAGTCACAGAAACCTGTGAAGCGAGTGTTGATCCGGAGTGTGTGAACAGCCGGCCATCGAAAGCCTTTCGAATACTGTCGTAACTCCTCTCCAAGGGGATTGGATAGGGTCATAATGCATAGATCTTCAAGGCGCGATGACAGTGACAGAATAGTCTTCATGGATTCGATGGTATCGCGTTCCCAAATGTCACCTTTTAGAGAAAGGACTCCGCTCCGCTCCGCAAACGCCCTGATTTGTTCGGGAGGCCATTGTGAACACAACCGGAACTCCACCCAAATTTTTGGGGATGAGAAGGCAACCAATCGAAAGCGTTTGCAGACGTGCGATATTGCCACTGTGTGTTTTATATCAGTGGCAGCATAGAAGAGTATTTCCGAAAGTAGTTCGTCTGGGACTCGTTGCAGCCCATAGTTCAGAGCAGTCTGCGTAATATGGCATTCCAACTTTTCGGTCTTTTCATCCAAATCATTCATCCTTTCGTTCATGTTCTCTGCGAAGACGCTGAGACTTTGCAGCACATCCACTGATGCCGCATGAGCCCTTCGCATAGACCTAAGTGCCTCCAATTTATCACCACTGTTTTCGACATCACTGCTGAGAGATGGCTATTCAGAATACGTTTGCATGCGAGATAACAACTTACTCTATCGCAGAGAACGACGCACACTCATTGACCATCTTCCAAATTTTGTCTGCAGTACGTTCTAGCCCTCGAATTGACTCGGAAAAGCTGTCGTTCCAAGTAGCTTTGCCTGCTAGAGTCTCTTGAGATAGGCGATCTCTGTTGATGTTCCTAGAGCTCACGTCAGAATCAGGTTAGAGAGAATTGTGGACGACTTGCATTTCTGAGGCCATTTTTTATGATGGTGAAACGACAACAGACGCGTTGAGTCACACCGCACAGGCTGAACACTTCCTATTTTAGATTTCCTCTACCGCCGATCATAAGGCCGAGCAACCCGACTCGACACAGCTGCCCTTCCTCTCACTCGTGCTTCACCTTTTTCTGTGTGCAAGACCAGTGACACCGCGGGACAAAGCTGACATGTGCACAGCTTCCTTGACGGACTCAGGACAAGTGGGCGTAGGCAATCTTGTCTCCCTTGACGAGCTTGGGAATCCAATGGGAAGGTCAAAGCCAGACGATGTGGGAAACGCAGTTTATTGAGAACGAAGGCAGCAGAGAAAGACACGGACTAGAAAAGCTGACGTCTTCGGTAGGGAAGACTACCAAATTGTGAATGAATTTGAGAGAGAGGAAAAGGTCAGCAAGGAGAGGGAGATCGGTGAGTTCCTGCTGTTTGAGTCTGTCAGGATATACTAAATAGTTCTACAGAAGGAGGATGAGAATCGATGAGCTGCGCTGTCATAACGTCAATTCGTGATCCCCCACCAGGTTGTGTGCGTTATCTTAGATGCATCGCCTGGACGCCTGCTAGGACTGACTCGGTCATGACCGAGAGCAGCTTACTCTCTTATCTATACCCCTTTGGAATCAATCCATCCAAGTAACCAAAGTATTCTAGGTTTCTACAGTACATCCATTGTACTACAGTCGAGAATATAATAACGTATCTCTTGGGCGTTCTGAACCCCTGGTCCTACGCGCCTCCATAACAGTTTGCGCCAGCCGCTTCACGGCCTCTTCGATCTTATCCTCATCGAGCTGGCTAAATGACACGCGTACATATGGCGTCTTCCGTCCATCAGGCATAAATGCAGCGCCAGGCAATGGAAGGACTCCTCTTTCGACAGCCAGTGCAAAAATCAGTTCGGAGTCACCTCCTGCAATTCTGGAACCAGCCGGGTCATTGATTAGCAGCGAGTCGTTCTCTTGAGCGCTGACCGGAAGACACGGGTCTTTCAACAGGAGCTTGATCCTAGAACAAACAATGTCAAGATATTTAGTTTGGCTGTTGGCGAGTCGACTCACCATATGAACATTCCTGCATCCGGCGACGTCCACTCTGCTAGTCCCCGCATGTGCCGATTCAAAGCGCTCTCGAACTTATCACGTCTCTTCCTGTAAAACTCTGCCGCATGTTCGACGTGCTTCTTGAAGCCATCGTAGCCCCAAGAGCGCAGGAGCGTGTCTGCGATAACCTGTGTGAATGTTGAAGTCTGCAGGTTCGAGATTGAAGTCTAATCATTCATGGATAAAAACGACTGATACTTCTGGATGTAAAGGCGCGCAAAACTTACATGGGCGTCCATGACGTCGATGATGGCCTCCGGCCCACATGCAAAGCCGATGCGGAAGCCGCTTGAGATGATTTTGGACAGACTGTCGAACCGTATCACTCGCCCGACCTCCGGCTGCTCGCTTTCAAGCGCAAAATAGGATGCGGGGCGCGGAGACTTTCCATAGTAGAGGTAGGAAAATGGGTCATCTGACAATCGAGAGAATAGAGTGAATTTTAGCTGAAGATCAGGAAGAAGAGAGTGGGGTTGGGGAGGACAAACCTTCGAAGATCAAGAAGTCGTATATTCTCGCAAGATCGAGGATTTCACGGCGCCGTTAGATTGAAGTAGTCGTTCCGGAAGGGTTACTTCCATACTTCAACCCAGATCGTTAGCAGTCTTGCACGTCTTCACAGAATATTTTCAGGAGATACGCACGGGAACCGTGTACAGGATTTTGGGAAAGGCCCTAGATTCTGACCAGGTTTCTAAAACCTCACGTAACGTATTACGGTTTATCAACAGCACATCAAACGAACTCCTTACCTTGGATCTTTTTTCAATAGAGAAAGTTTCGACCAACATTGAAAGGATCTTGCCACGGGCTCATTCTCCTGCGGTTATGCTAGTGCTCGTATTCACATTGTCAATGTCACTGGCAATACTACATGGTATGGCCTCAACACGAAGATGTCGGAAATTGACAGATACTCGACGCAGCATGCTAAGAACGAGACGTAAAGCGCACCATTGGAAAGGCGTAGGAACCACCGGTCAGTGAGTCATAAAGAGCCTGGACTGGTCTTGCATGCAATCATCACTACAGTCCTAACGTCTGCAGCCTTTTCTTTCCATTTTGCATCAAAACCACGGCGTACGGCACCTAAAACAAAACAAAACGCCTCGCGTAGACGCGTCCGATTGTCATGCGGGGCATAGAATGTTGTAACGACTTATTGATATATGGATTAGGGCGCGGACGATGTATTCTGGAGAAGAAGTGAAGTTTGATGGATCCAGGTTCCTCGTCTTTGAGAATGCGGTCCGCATTGCTACTTAAGAAATTATCGGTATAAATCTCCCGCAAAGAAAACAAACAAGAATTGTCTCACAGTCAGCTGTGCTTCACGAGAAACAGACCGGCATCTCCATTTGCACCTGTGTTGTAGAGAGGCGACCAGACCAAGTGGATGATGGACATAGATTCTTCAACAGTCTTAGATGTCATCGCTCCTCGTCCTCCTTTTGCAGAACTTAATCTGTCGAAGGAACTTCAGAACATCTCAATAGACTCGAGATGCAGCAAGAACTCACCAGCCGCCCACTCCTTGCCGACCTCTTCCTCATTCCTTGTTTCATTCTCGATTTGATCATCCTTCCTACCGAGCACAACAGCCTTCCAGTCCAAATTCTCCTCTGCCAACTCTTCTCTCAATAAAGCGCCTCTGATCCATCTCCTCTCAACAGCCGTCTGACTCTTCCGGGCTCGTCAGCGGAGACGCGTTCGCCCGTGCGCAGTCGCGTCGCGAGTCCGTCAAGGAGGCTGATGCGCGCGTCAACCTGCTGTCTCGCGGCAACACCGGCATTACGTGCAGAAAGAAGGTGGAGAGCGAGTGAGGTGAGTGCAGTCGCGTATATCACGTGAGGGAGGTGTATTGGGCGTTGTGGACGTGACTCAGAGGGCGCTGGAATGAAATACAAAATAGGAAGCTCACGATAGTCTGTCTCGAACCACCATCATAAAAATGGCCTCAGAAATGCAAGTCTTCACATTTCCTCCTAATGTCTCTCTGACGTGAGAACCACATCAACAGAGGTCTCGAGCTGCAGGATGTCCCAGCGGGGAAAGCCGTTTGGAACGATGGCTTTTCAGAGTTAATTCGAGGGCTAGAACGTACTGCAGACAGAATTTGGAAGATGGTCAATGAGTGTGCGTCGCTCTCTGCGATAGAGTAAGTTGTTATGTCGTATGCAAACGTATTCTGAATAGTGATGTCTCATTTCTCATCAGTGAAGTCCAATACGTTGATAATAAATTGGAGGCATTTAGGTCTATGCGGAGGGCTCATGCGGTGTCAGTGGATGTGCTGCATAGTCTCCGCGTCTTCTCAGAGAACATGAACGAAAGGATAAATGATTTGGATGGAAAGACTAAAAAGATGGAATACGATATTACGCAGACTGCGCTGAACTATGGGCTGCAACGAGTCCCAGATGAACTACTTTCGGAAATACTCTTGTACGTTGCCACTGGTATAAAACACACAATGGCACTATCGCACGTATGCAGACGCTTTCGATCGGTTGTCATCTCATGCCCCAAAATTTGGGCAAAGTTCAAGTTGCTATCACATTGGCCTCCCGAACAAATCAAGGCGTTTGCAGAGCGGAGCGGAGTCCTTTCTCTAAAAGGCTACAGCAAGGACCACGATCCCATTGAATCCAGGAAGGCTATTCTGTCACTGTCATCGCGCCTTGAAGATCTCCGCATCGAGGCTCCGTGGAATTCCTTTGCAGAGGAGTTACAACAGTATTCAAATGGCTTTCAATGGCCAGTTCTTCACACGCTCCGGATCAACACTCCCTTCACACATTTATACTCATGGGAGATGCCAGCGCTTCGTGTGTTGGACGCCACTTTTGTTCCGCGACCTACTCTAGGAAGAAATTTGGTCCGATGCAGTTTGTGCATGTACGAACGATTCCATGCGAAGGAGTTGGTGGATTTCCTGTCGTCGTCCAATCTGCTCCAAGAACTTCATATTGACTTTCCACGTCACGAAAAAATTGATGGCCTAGGTACTGTGAACCTCCTGGGCCCGGTAGCACTCCCAAGCCTTGTTTCGCTTGAGGTCAATTTCGACCTGGAGGAGTCTGAACATTTAGTTGATTTCTTAGTTGAAAAAATGAGCCTTTGTGCCATTTTGAAATTGGAGCTTGTTATCAATGCCGACGAAAATGGTATGCAGGCGCTTGATAACGCACTGTCGCGCTTCCTGCTGGCCAGCACATCCCTCCAGGAGCTTACATTGAATTTTTGGTGGGGACCACGCACCGTGGACATCGGGTTCATCTTCAAACACATGTCTCGACATGTTGAAACACTGTCATTGCGGTGGGTAAACCTGATATGGGATCACGGCCGCGAGCCCTTCATGGCACATTCCCTGCGACATTTTTACTTCGATACCTGCGGCGGGATACCGGAGGTCGTCGTACCATTCTTTCTCGAACTCCGTCAGACAGCAGGAGACGCTTCCATCGCGTTCAAATTCAAATACTGCCGCGGGATGAAGGATGGTACATTCACTCTAGACTCTCTGGAGTCCGCATTGCGTGGCTCCTGACTTAACAATCATATTCTCTGGTATGTTCTTATGTCAACTCGAGTCAATCGAAATCTAACTTCTATTAAATTCTGCATCCTCAAGCTGTCTGAGTTTGAGATTTGTATATCGTTGAAGCTAGATCGACTATAACGCCATCTTTATGTGAAAAAAAAGTGGATCCATATCTTTTGGCGGATAACACTATAATGCCGCAGTCGTCCCTTCTCTCCACGACATGCTCAATCCTGCAATGACATACTCTGTTCTATTACAATGCAAACAATCTGCTGCCCATGTATCACATTGATTTAATTATTATTGCTGCAATGCATCACGAGCCGTGGTTGCACCAGTTATCATAATACATGAGGGTAGGACCGCAAGGGATCATGCACGATGTGGCATGAGGTTATAAAATTAAATATATGAGCGGGATGCTATGAAACTAGGATAGGATGGAATGTGAGCTGGTTGTGAAATTATAAGGAGACCATTGTGTTATGATTTAGAGTCGGTGGACATAGATAGCGAATGCTGGGCAGATTATGAAATGAAAAAGGTCAGTTGTTATATTTGTATAAGGGTTGATTATAGTATACTAGCGTGCGATCAAGGGGCTCTTGTGCTATTTTCTAAGTTTCGGGCTCATTCTGAAATCCATTTGAATACTGATTGTATTCCAAAGCCGAGATATTATACAATAAGCATATGACAAAATTCTATTCAAGAGGAGAGGGATTTTATGACAGGAAGCATGAGCTTGGGTTATATCGTACTATGGTACAAACTTGCAGTCTTAGTATTTTATTTGGAAGTGAACTGAATTTATTACAGTCACCGTAAAATTGGTACCTATTATAATATCATACAAAGTGTTGGTCTTGATTGTTCTATTTTTTCGGTCTAATTTTATAGTTGGGATGGAGAAACAAAGCTGTATTATTATAAAGATTCTCCTTCATTCTGCAACTCACTAGGTCTGTTATTTTATTTTGTGTCTATTACTTTATAAAACCAAGTGTAGACTAGGAGGCTATTCACCAAATGTGGAAAGTCATGCACAACTGGCATCTTGTAATCACAGAAAAACAAGCCAGTTGAGTATTGTATCAATACAATAGCATTCAGCTTGTAATTACAGGGTCCTTGAAGCAATGGGGTTTTATGGTAGAGAGCAAGAGAGAAGGGTGTATAATACAATCAAAGCAGAATGCACACTCCCTTTTGAATTCACTGCTCCCATTATTTTATGAAACTGACTGAGGGCTAGATGCTATTATACTATCATAATAAAGCAGCTCTCATTTTGTATTTTGGCGGTCATTGATCTTATTATGATTGGGTTTTCTGTAGGTTTTAGACTATTTACATTAAAAACTGGCCTTGTTTGGATTAGAAGAGGCTACTCCGGTCATGTCGTTCTGTTTGTTTGCACAGTAAATCAAATTCAATGGCATTAAGATGCAAAAATAAAACAACAAAGTTGTTTACTCACCACTGGGACGGTATCTGGGTTTGTGAGCTCTTAGCAGGGTAAGTCATGGCCGCACACGCCCAACCCAGGAATGCTCTTCAGCACATCGACAATGTCACGAGATGTGTACATGTAGCAGGATCCGAAATTACAGGCTGCACCTGCATGCCCATTTACCTCAGGTCATTGTAGTAGCTGCTGTGCACTGTCGGAAAGGCTCCCGGCATGGTGAACACTGAAGGTCCTAGACTGAGAGATTGTGCACTCCCGCAGACTCCAAGCACATTGGCGACGAGGGCTTCCTTCATGAGATACATAGTGAGCTGGCTACTGGCTGCCGGTCGGTGTCACAAATTTTGTATTGTCACAACATGCATAGATTAACAAGACTGATTCTATGCTGTGATGTGGTCATATCATACAATTGTACAATAAGTAGCAACATTATTTATTCAGAAGAACAATTCTATAATATAGACCAAGAGATGTGACCATGTCGTGTCATCATACATTCAGCTAATATTTTTTTATAAGTAAGGAAGGGGCTGTTTTTATGACATGACCATGAGCGAGGTTCATGCCATATCATAATAGAAAAATGAGCCTTGTTTTTCTATTCTCCAAGGAAACACTTTATGAAGGAAACAGTAGATTATATTAATCTGCAAGACTTTGGTTTTATTATTTATCATTATGCTAACCAATGGTCTCTTTTTATAATGATGCGCATTATAGTAAAATTGTGAAAAGCGGCAAGAGGAAACTACAACAAAGGTTTACTATTAGTGGCAGGAAGAATACCTAGACATCGAAAGACGCATCGTGAAAGTGAGGGTCAGGGACATCCTCCTCCGCATAAGTGAGCATGTCGTCTTCATTAAAGACATCATTGTGGTCGAGCGCCAACTCGCTGTGAGGCTCTATGCAAATGTCCCCATCATTATAGCCTAAATCATCCTCAAGGTCCTCCCCCTCATCTTCTTCTATCCCATTGCTTTTCAGGCTTTGTGCCTCATCTGTTTGCTCTGGAGGTATAGATGTCTGAGAGTCCAGTATAGGGGAAGCCATTGAAACATTCGACAATCTTCGAGCTGCTTGCCGGTGCTCGCTAGTGATCCAATCGGGCACGCGTTCAAGCTTCTGCAATCGAGGGATCCATTGGCGGGAAAATATTCCAGCCAACCCAATGTAAATTTCACTTTGCCTTGCTGCATAGGCACTGATTCCATTGAGGGTCGACTGAGACCCATCGGAGCAAAGTGCACGCCATTCTAGCCACCATTCTGCCTTCCACTCAAAAAAGGCCAGGACATGTCGCATCTCCTCACAAAGAAGCTCAATCTCCTCTTCCCATCTTGTTACACGAGCCTTCAATTTCGCCCACTCAACCCGTACACTGTCACCAAACTCAATAGAAGAGCCATCAGCATTCATATTAGCACCAGGAACTAGCCATATCCAAGATGGCTGATAGCGGCCCTCGCCCGTCAATTTCTTCTTCCACTTCTTGTCATCTTCCTCATCGCGATTGGGTCCTCGGACATCTTCATCCTTAAGTTCATTGAGCTGAGCCGCCCAACCTTTGTCTGGCTGGAGGCTGATGAGAGCGGCACGAGAAATGCGGTAGCGCTGTACGGCAAGCTTGATTTTTGCTTGGAATTTGGAATATAATGTTTGCATGCGGGTATTTGATTTGTTCCCCATGCCATTGATGTTCAACCGCTTGAAAGCGGCGAGACCAGACATGGTCCTGCGAAGTCGACGGATAGTGGCAAGAGCATCATCCGCTTGAGCTTTGCATAGGCGAACCTCAAGTTCCCGGAGTGCAGGCGTTGCAAGGTGAGGAAGAGCGGATGGGAGAAGGAGTGGAATGAACTCAGCGTGATCTTGAACGCTCCCATCCTCAGCCACATCCACCACAGCTGAGCCCATCAGTACGTCTTCTTCAGCCTCTCTGCTCGAAATGATGACCTGCTGTCTGTGCGCAGAAACACCCGGCATGTAAAGGTCTTGTGCCTGACGCCATTGTGTGATTTGTCGATAGAGACCTGTGTGCATATTCTGTACATTTTCCGCTAGTAGACTTGTCCTAGTATTTCTGAACTTTGGGCTCACGCGAAACGCTCGTCTAAATAAATACTATAAGTTCTTCATTACCGTTCGGTTCATAAATGACTTACTGCCTCTCCTCCAACTCTAAACCAATACTAAGGAAAGAGCGGATCGTCACTGCATGAATGCTTGTCATTCCTTTCCTAGCGTCCTCAGTGTCCTCATTGGCAAATTCCTTGCGAACATCATTCACAGTCGTTTCTGAAAGAAATCTGTCAGCTATGGAATGATAACAGTTTTGGAGCTCTGGCACCGAGAAAGAATGCATGCGAGAAATTGCGGCAAAAGCTCAAGACGAAAGCACCAGGATCTGAGAACTTGGGGCAAGCAAACACACCTAAAATTGGTTCAGCGTATGGGTCCTCTGCTTCTTGGTCATCGTTCCATGCAGAGATCATTGCGTCCCAATGTTGGACCATCTCGACTGGAATGTTCGCTGACATTGATGTGAGCGTTGCCTGATGCTCCGCACGCCATCCAACTGCTTCATCCAGCTTCTTGAGAAAGTAACTTCCTGTGGTGCAACCAATGAGCAGATGTAGATAGTACGAGTGACGGAAAGCAACTTACCAAATCCAAGAGTTTTCTTCCAGTTCCATGCTCCCCAATGGTCATTCAGAGCTTCATGGTGGACTGCTGGCGCCATCTCACGCGTACTAGTTGCAGTTCTGTTTATATGAGCCCATTCTGACTCTACACCTTCCCCATATGTCCGTCCAACCTTCAGAATGAAGTTGAGCGAAAATCGAGTTTGACACTGTGGTCCATGTGCCGGGATATGGAACTTTGGAATGACAGTACGGAAGCGCACGTTGCTTGTGTTGAAACGAAGACGCTCTGGGTAACGTGAGACACGCTTCATAAGATTTTTTGACCATTGACATGCAATGTCATAGGATATAAGGAGATCACGGGTCTGGGAGTTCTCAAGGGCCGACAAAACAATATAATCCATGTTCGCATACCTAGTGCATATGATATAAGACACAATTTACAACGACAGTTTGAAAGGAAATATACCTTTCACCACGTTGAAGATCTCCGACACCGCCTTTGCACATTAACGAATGTCGTCCACATACAACTGCCCCAGTTCCACTGGCTTTATATTCTTGTACATTCCGAACGTTCGCTGCTAGAATGGCATCATGTTGAGATCGACAAGTATTGGTCTGGATTGAAGGAGGTTAGGCTTTGAGTGAGACTACAAGAGGGATACCTCATACCTCGGCTTCATCTATGAAAGAGCCTACTGTCTTCTGATATTCCTCCTCCTCAACAAAGTAAGCCCATCCTGGTGCAAGTTCTACATCCCTAAGGCCCCTATCTTTTAGTTTGAGCTTGAAGTTCGCATCGACAGCCAAAAATTGGGTGTAGAGCCATCTGAAGAAGAATTCAAGGAAATGAAGTATCAGATGAGGACGTCTCTTACCTACGGTCATCTAGAGCCGTTTTCCAGTCGGCCGGAAGGTTACGTGTAGGGTGCGGGCAGGCTGGACATTCCACAGCAAGTTCGCCTCTCTGAGTCGCACTAACACCAGCTGGATCATGACCACGACCTGCATGCTTGAGCATTAACAAATGGCGCCAAAGACGCACTGCAAAGGCAAAGTCTTTATATCTATGCTATATTGGATGAGTGTGACTACAAAGGAACACCTCAGAGATGACTTACAAACGCAGATGGTTCGCTTTTACTGGTTCTGTAGATAATAGCGTTGTAGAAGTCGAAAACATTCGTTTTGCCTTGCAGAGAAAGCTCCTCAAATGTATCGAGGACATCAAATGTATACGCTGTTTGAGGCCGATCTGTTGTCGTCGGGAACAGCCTAGCTCGCAGAAGTTGGATGTAGCGTGGCGGCCCTAAGCTGCAATCACAGAAGTCGATGTTGACGTAGTGCATGCCGCTTGTATCCATCACGAGAATGTTAGGCGGGAGTCCGGGAGACGACTCGGACTGGGCAGGCCTCGGCTGACTGTTGTCTGGGACGTGCTATACTCGAGCGTAGACTCGGGACACGCTTACTCAGGCTAGGTCGACGCGGAGGTAAGAGGATTAATACAAGACTAGACTAATACAAGGGGGACGAGTCTCACCTAGGTCGACGCGGAGGTAAGAGGAAAAGCAGAACAAGGAGTTCATGCGATTCCTGAGACCTTATATAGCGACGACCGTGAGACTATATTACCTAACATTACATAACGAGTGGGAATGGAACGAATGAAGGTCGTGTAGAGGGAGTGTGGGAAGTGATTGGAAAGATGATTAAAGATAATGAAAAGGAGCAATTAACAGAAACGAAAAAGGAAAAGGGGAAATAAAGAAAAGGGGAAGTAAAGAAAAGGGGAAGTTCGAGTCCTGACATTACCCCCCCCTCAAGGTTGGGCGTCCCGACCAACCAAGATCGCGGTCGTCTGGCTCGGTGTCAACGAAGAGCGGACGGAGTCGTGAGCGAGGGATATCGAGTTTGCGGGGAGCACCGGGGTGTTTGAGGTAGAATTCAGCAATTGCCTCCTTTGCGTTCTCGCCGAAGTCCGTCTCCGGTTGCCAGGTCGGTTCGTTGTACCCGACCCACTTGACGAGGTACTGTAGTTTACCTCGGTGCAGACGTGAGTCAATGACCTCTTCAACCTCGTATTCCTCTTCGTTGTCGACGATTTCCGGTGGTGGCGGTGGCAGTAGCTTCTGGCTCTCAAACGACGGTTCAACGGCGGGTTTCAACAGGGCTTCGTTGAAGACAGGGTGGACCTTTTTCCATCGCTTCGGGAGTTTGAGCTTGTACGCGCTCGCTCCTACCTTGTCGACGACGTCAAAGGGGCCGTACCATTTGTCTGCAAGTTTCTTTGTCGGCGAGTCCGTACTGATGTTTCGCCCGTCAAGGAAGACCTTGTCGCCAGCCTTGTATTCCACCGATGCTCCTGCCGTCCGGTCATGGTAGCGTTTCATGTCTTCTGCTGCCTTGACCAGATTGTCCCTTGCCGTGCGATGGGTCTCCTTGATGTGCTTCGCGAATTCCTCTGCCGACATGTTGGTAGAGGAAGTTCGTACGGCGTCGAAGCTCCTAGGGTGACGTCCAGTGTTCGCGTAGAAGGGTGACATCTTTGTCACCGAGTGTTCTCGGTTGTTGTAGGCGAACTCTGCGAGAGGGAGCCAGTCTTTCCAGTCTGACTGCCGATGGTCAACGAAGAGCCGGAGGTACTGTTCGAGCTCTTGGTTGACGCGTTCCGTCTGACCGTCCGTTTGCGGGTGATACGCCGTCGACGGGTTGCCTTCGATGTGTAGGAGTTTGTACAGCTCCCTCATCATTGATGCGTCAAACTGCGTGCCTCGGTCATGGATGATCTTTTTTGGCAAGCCATGGAGACGGAAGACGTGGTCGCGGTACAGTTGAGCCATGCCTTCCGCTGACAATTTTGTCGTCGTCGGGATCGCGTGCATCTGTTTCGAGAACCTATCGACGAAAACGCAGATTGCGTTGTGCCCCTTGGAGTCCGGGAGTTCTCCGATGAGGTCGACCGTGACAATTTCCCAGGGACCTTCAGGGACCGCGTTTGGATGAAGTGGCCTCGATCTTGATGCCCTCAGAGCCTTCGTTCGTTGGCAGCGGTCACATCCTCGGACGTATGCTCGGACATCGGAGAACATCGACGCCCACCAGAAGTCTCGACGTACCAGTTCGACCGTCTTCGACGATCCCGGATGTCCTGCCAGGGTCGAATCGTGGTACTCCCTCATCACCGCTTCCTTCATCGTCGACGGCACGTACACCTTGCCTTTCATTCGCCACAACCCGTCGACTTCTACCATATTCGTCGGCCTTTCCGACTCGTCTTGTGCCCTCTGCGCTTCACCCACTCGTTCCAACACTTCATCCCGCGACGTCCTCACTATTCCACGATTCAACCACTTTTCCTTGATGAAGACGATGCCGTCGTTGTCATCCTGGCCCTTGTCGTAACCTGCCTTGCGCGATAATAGGTCCGCCTTGCCCATCGTCTTCCCCGACTTGTGTTCGAGGTGGAAGTCAAACTCTTCGAGTTCGGTTCGCCAGCGGGCTTGACGGTAGCTAAGCTTCTGCGCTGACCTGAAGTAGGTGAGGTTAGCGTGGTCGGACCAGATTTCGATCGTGTGGCGAGCGCCGAGGAGGTATTGTCGCCATTCCTTGAGCGCCGAAACGATCGCGAGCATCTCCTTGTCGTAGATCTCGTAGTTTCGTTCAGCGGGTAGGAGCGCTTCTGACCTATAGGCAATCACCCTCCACTTCCCTTCCTGTTTTTGCAACAACACGCCGCCGAGCGCAAAGTTTGACGAGTCCGCTTCTACGCGGAAAGGACCCTCGTCGTTGGCGATGGCTAGGACTGGAGGTGAGCAGAGACGTCGTCTCAGCTCCTCGAACGCTTCCTGCTGTTCGGTCTCCCATACCCAGTCCTTCTTGCCCGTTAACGACGTCAGCGGATGGACCACCTTACTGTAGTCCTTGATGAACCGTCGTAGCCAGTTACCCATGCCGAGGAATTGTTGTAGCTGTTTCAGGTTTCGTGGGACCGGCCAGTTCGCAATCGCCTCCGTCTTTGCTGGGTCAGCCTTGATCTCGCCATTACCGATGATGTGGCCGAGGTATTTGACGACCTTGGCGTCAAATTCGCACTTCTCCGGCTTCAGGTACAGGCCATTCTCTCGCAGGATCTGAAGGACGCGCCTCGACGTGTCTATATGTTCCTCAATGGTCTCCGAGAGGATCAATATGTCGTCGAGGTATACGATGATCAGGTTAGCGTAAATCAGTTCCTTGAAGATGTGATTGACAAAAGCCTGGAACGTTGCCGGGGCGTTGCAGAGACCAAAGAACATGACTGTCGGTTCGAAGAGGCCCATGTTTGTGCGAAACGCTGCTTTCCATTCGTCACCCTCGCGGATCCGGATATTGTAGTACCCCCAGCGAAGGTCAAGCTTAGTGATGTACTTCGCTTTCTTGACCTTGTCGACGAGTTCGTCAATGAGAGGGAGGGGATACTTGTTCTTGATCGTACCGTCATTGAGCTTACGGTAATCCTGGATCGGGCGTAGCGATTTGTCGGCCTTCTTAATGAAGAAGAAGGGCGACGCCATGGGCGATATCGACCGTCGAATGCGACCCGACTTCAAGTTTTCATCGAGGAAGTCCTTGAGTGACTGTTGCTCTGTTGGCGTGAGCGGGTAGATTTTACAGTCACTTGGTTTGAAGTCGGGCTTCAAGTCGATGACGTGGTCCCACGGTCGGTGTTCCGGTAGCTTTTCGAAGCCTTTTTCGCTAAAGACGTCGGCGTAGTCGTTGAGGTATGCGGGCCAGGACTCCTTGTCCATTCGCACCTCTCTCACCCTCCTTGTCTCCTCTGCTGCTCTCCACACCCTCTGCATACCTTCCTCGTCGTCCTTCTCTACCACGCATTCACCTGGACAGCGAGTAAAGTCGAGTGTCCCCGTCTTCCAGTTGACCTCTGGATTGTGTCGTCGAAGCCAGTCGTACCCCAGGAAGATGTTAGAAGACGCCAATGAGGTTACTGCCAGGACGATCTGTTCCTTATGATGACCGATCGTGAGTTCAACGTCAACGTATTCCTCGATCAACCCAGCTTCGTTGTGCGTGCCGTCGGCATTGAGCACCGCAAGGGGTCGGATATACCGCTTCGTCTCTAGCCCATACCGTTCGACGAACCTCACGTCGATGCACGATCCTGTACATCCCGAGTCCACGAGTGCGTGAGCGTCTACCTCCCTCACTTCACCTTTCACACTGTGTCCGACGTTCAGGAGAAGGTCCAGCTGGCGTCCGCCAGTTCCTCTCATGAACAACTGCTCGTACCCTTCACTTCTTTTCACACCGGTGGGGACTTCATACTCCGGAAAACCATCGACGTCGTTCGCATCTACGTGTTGTACAGACGGTTGGTTATATTTTAACGAGTCCGGATTCAAAGTCCCTTGTTCTTCCCGGTCAGTCGCCCCGATGGCTACGCCTGACCACTCGCAAAACCCTGCGAGTCAACGACCTCTTCGTCATTCTCTCCTTCCTCCACATAGTCCTCCACCGTCGACCTCCGAGTGTCTACGACTTCCTCGAAGGCTGACTCCTTCATCGCTCCGAGCTCGTCTGCGAGGATGCGGCGTTCGCCAGGGGCCATCAGTTCCAGCATACGCTGGATAATCGGTTTCCCCTGCGGGCACCTGTCCTTGAAGTGGCCTTCTTGACCACAGATCCAGCAAGCTCTTCTGCGACGTGCCTCGTTCATAGAGACGTCCATCGGTTGTCCGATACCTCCGAACGTGACGCCGGTCGCGTCGCGTTTGTCGACGTGCGGGGTTGCAACTTGGCGCCGAGCGGGGGGTGCCTGTTGTTGTTGGCGAGGTTGCGGTATGAACGGGCGGCCTCGTTGAATCGCGCGGATCTGCTGTTCTCCGCGATCGATCTCGATAGCTTTGTTCTTCCACGCCTCATACGTTGTCGGTACGGGCGTCGACCTCAGCACGCCGCGGACTACCTCGATGTTCATTGCTCGCTTGAGGCGGTCGCAGATAACGCTGTCGTCTTTCAGTTCCGCCCGCTTGATGATGACGTCAAGTTGTTGGAAGAACTTATCCGCGGTGAGGTCCTTCTGAACCTTCTCCCGGAAATCCTTCAGTGCAGCTTCCTTTCGGTTCGGATCGTCGAACGAGGCGTCGAGTCGTTCCTGGAATCTTTCCCAGCTGTCCGTGAAGGTAACGATTCCCGCCGTTGTCGACTCCTCGACGTAGTTCTGCGCCCACGTTGCCGCATTACCACCCTTCAGGTAGGAGAGAGCTACGTAGATCTTACTCTCCGACGTAGGGTATCGGCTTGGGTTCGCGGACACGAAAAGAAGGACTTCGCGTCTGAAGTCAAGGTAATCGTCGCCACCAGTGAATTCACGTGGTCGGGCGACGTCTATGTTGGGGGTCGGGGGGTTAGCGGCCGCGACCGGTGCTGGGGCGTTGTTCGCCTGATGGGCGAAGGCATTCGCAACGATGGCCGCGATCTGCGCCATTTGCTGTTGGCTGAAACCTTCTGCTGACATCGCGGGTTCGGGTGTTGAAGGTTCTGGGGGAGTCGGCGGTGAGGGATCTCTGTTGGTCTCGCGGTAAGGACCCGGAGTCGGTGGTAGGTTAACCGTAGATGTTGACGGTGCGGGTGACGATGGGGTAGCTGGAGGCCACCTTGCTCTCCTTCCTCGTTCGTCTGACGAATACCAGCCGTGCCGGATTTCACTCCACCAGATGTCGTGAGTGACGCCGCTGTTATTGGTCGCGACGTAGCCTGGTCGATCTGGATCCCAACGGGCTGAGGCAGGAAGGGCCCATCGCTGTTCGTCGGTGAGATCTATCTTGACGTTGGCGGTGGGACAGGGATCGGTTGCGTGTTCGATCCGGGGTTACGCCAACGTTGAGCGGGTTCGTCAGCGAAGTTGATGACGAGGCGGTAGGATCCGAGTGAGATTACAAACGAGATTGTCGTCGAAGTTTGGACTCGTCTGGTTACCCACGTCCACGTTAGGTGCGTGCTCCACCAGAGGCTAATTCGTAGAGCCAGGGTCGGGAGATGTCGGTTGATATGTTTACGTAACACACGAACGTCCGAAAACGTCCGGGCAGGGTTGAGGGTTGTCGTTCAGGGGGTTTACACGTCAAATCCGTCGAGGGGAGCGCTCCTCTAGACTGAGTGAAGGCGAGTCGACAGCGACGACGTACGCTGGGGATGAGCCTGGGTGGGGTTCTGCTTTTATGTTAGGCGGGAGTCCGGGAGACGACTCGGACTGGGCAGGCCTCGGCTGACTGTTGTCTGGGACGTGCTATACTCGAGCGTAGACTCGGGACACGCTTACTCAGGCTAGGTCGACGCGGAGGTAAGAGGATTAATACAAGACTAGACTAATACAAGGGGGACGAGTCTCACCTAGGTCGACGCGGAGGTAAGAGGAAAAGCAGAACAAGGAGTTCATGCGATTCCTGAGACCTTATATAGCGACGACCGTGAGACTATATTACCTAACATTACATAACGAGTGGGAATGGAACGAATGAAGGTCGTGTAGAGGGAGTGTGGGAAGTGATTGGAAAGATGATTAAAGATAATGAAAAGGAGCAATTAACAGAAACGAAAAAGGAAAAGGGGAAATAAAGAAAAGGGGAAGTAAAGAAAAGGGGAAGTTCGAGTCCTGACAGAGAAACTTCTTGGAGCCTGAGGTAGGCTTTGGGCATGAGGCTCCATCATGGCCAAGTTGCATTCGAAGGCCGAGGCTAGAGAGTGGTGCTTTCTCGAAGAAATCGCCGTTCCATCTCTACAAAGAGGAATTAGTGAAATAAAATATTTCTGAAGTGAACGGCGTACCTGTGCTCGATGCAGCGGTAATTCGCAATGCAGTGCTACTATGCAACTCTGGCAGTACAGAGAGCGTGAGTAGCAATCAACGCATCTGTATAACTCCTCCATTTCCATTTCATCACAACAATGAGTGCATACTAGCAACTCTGTCCGTGCAGGGAAGCCTTCATGTGTGAGTATCTCGTCCAAATATGTCTGTCGATAAGGTAGCCAGTTTGCTAACTTGACCTGTATTTTTTTCAGTGACGGTACAATATGAGATGAGCGTAACGTACATGAATAGTGCCACGGCCCTTGGTCTTCGTGGTGTACAGCTCTCGCTGAGCTACAATGTCTTCTGGTGAGTCGAACGCAGATGCGTCGGCTGAGTCGATTTCATGGAGACCTGCGAGCTCTAGAAGCTCATCCGTTGCTACACTGTTGTCTGCATCAGTCTGCCTTGATTTACATTGGCCGTGAGTATCTTGTTGGTTGGTCATCAATCGCCCCTTGGCAGTTTCGTGGACGGTGTATGCACGAACATCTCGCAATTTCTTCTTCTTCACGGGCACGGCCATATAGTTGATTTCCTTGTTTCTCTTACCCATCGCAGTGGTTGCCTTGAAGTTTTGATGCACGCCATGTTTTGAGAGGAATTAATGTATTGATGGTGAGCGGTGGCCGGAGTTGCGTTCAGGACAAGAAACTTGCGATTGCGATCTCGAGACGCGTGAACAGGTTTTGCTGATACAATAATTACTATAAGGAGAAGTAAGGTATATCGAGCAAGTCTAGCCATAAACAGAAATAAAAAATGTATCAACATCAATTCACCCCTGCCGGCACGCATATCTACGATATGAAGACGGTAATGAGTAAGCACCAACCTTAGCAGCGAGCATGCTGCAAGAGGGATTTATAGATTTGCGTGCCGTGAGGAAGCTAGGATGCAGTTCTGGGCGTGAGGCCGTTGAAGTTGCCCAGATTGTTCCCAGCTTCGAGTTGTACATGTTCGGCGAGATAATCGCTTGGTAGCCGCGCTCGTAGCATAGTCCCTAGAAGTCTGTTTATGAACCGAGAACAGCGATGAAAAATATTCCAGACGTACCCGCACGTACTTTAAGATGGCGTTATAGATTCGTGTGGCATGAAGAGGCCAGAATGCATTTCCAGGAGCGAGGTCGATGAAGTAGTTCTTGCTCCTGCAGCGAGGTCAGTGCTATCTCGAGACACCGCAACAACACACCTATCTTTCAGATCTTTCAATGATCACGCTTGGTTGCTTTGACCAGGAAGACCGAGAGCTGTTTTTCGCCAGGGATCGAAATGACGTAGAGCTGATAGAGTATCTCCAGCACCTTCTCCTTCGAGACCACCAGCCGTTCGAATTTCTGGCGATCCTTCATGACGCTCTCCGCCACTTCTCCAAGGCAAAGTAGTCCGAGCTCACCACAGGCCTGGAGAATATATAAGTGAGCCTCCAACCAACTGGTCAAAGTGAGCTACGAATCTCTGTGTTGACCATTTCGTGGAAGAACCCGTCGTCAGTCAGAGATATCATGCAGGGATGGCATCCTAATGTCACACAGCGGCTTCACCGAGGACATGCACTGATGAATGCCAGAACACTTGCTTGCTGTGTGAATTGTCAGACCAAGCCTCAAAACAAATATGAAGAGCTGTATGAATCTTCTCGGTGCTCAAAGTCGAGCAACGCCAGTTTACATGAGCTCTCCAGTGGCCTCCCTAGATCAGAGAGTCCACCGTCGACCTAGAAATTAGTTGGCTTAGTTAAGTGAGTAAGAACCATGCTCGTTGCGACGAAAGACAAGGAGGACGAGCTCGTTGCGTGCCTTTCCCTCACTTCAGTAAGTGCCGGAGAGGTCCATGGCTAAAGATGTTGAGGATAATTGAACTACTTATTATTCTTCAATTTCTGTACGTCTAGTGGAAATCCACCACCAGTGTGAAGTGTAAATGTAGAGCTAAATGGCAATGTAAATTTTACTGAAGGACAGTTCCAGGAGACGTCAGTACATTCAAATCTTCTCGCGCCACCAAAATTTGGGACCTCAGAATCTGTTAAGTTTTTGTTATATTTCAACAACTACAGAGGCAGCTGACATGAAATAAACTCCATCTGAAAGAGCACTAAAAATAATGTAGATTAAAGCCAAATTCAATATTGCAGGGGCATGCCATTGGGGTGGTCTGGAAGACGCTCGAGTTTAAGTGAAAGTCATTCAAACTTCTATATGGAAACTGTACCTCCCAACTTGAACTTTCATGTATCTCATCACACTATTGATATTGACTATGTAACACATGAAGATAGATATTAGTATGCATAGCGATAGTTCCATACTACTCTAGAAATATTTTCGCGCCTTGGAGGACCTCAAAGACGAAGATAGTATGAAATAGTAGCGAAACTTGCCAAAATACCTACATTTTCGTGCTCCAAACGTTGCTGAGGGTCAGTATGACATTCATATAGCGTGAAAAGATTACGGATTACTTCTATCTGTTATATACATGTTTTGGAAGGCGGACTATGCCAAAATTTAAAGAAGAAGAATTGCAATAAATGCGACATCGAGGAACATTTGACATAGTGAACGACTTTTGCACAATCTTCTCCCAATTTTGATGTCCATGGAGCTCACTGACCTTCAAAAATCTTGTAGTATGTTAATCTATGTTCAATATAGTCATCCAATATACTTTTTGCCCTTCATCTGAGCAATTCTAATTAAAAAGTCGATGAGAGATTCTTTCCAGGAGATCGGCATCCATCGGCAAGTCTCATTTCAAGCAGAAAGTGAACTTTCCTTGCTATATATGGCATCCAAGTACCTTAAAATAGTCTGTCCCGATCCTTGTGAACATTCGTGTCGACGCTTTCTTTGACTTGCACTGCACCATCTTGTTTTATGTTGACCCATTCTCTCAAAATGTACTGTAAGATCTCTTGCTGAGCATTCTCAATAGTATAGTGCCTTTGTAGTAGAAGCCACGCAACACAATTAAACCTTTTACTCTATTGCGATCTACATTTAACCAGGCGGAACAAAAAATGCCTACATCTCCACGGAGCCATGCCTGCACAAATACGTGCAAGGCATCTGTGTAGGTCCTGCAGCCCCTGCGCTCGCCGTGAGGAACTCTGTCAACAAAACGTTGAGCAATCGACCTATATTATACATAAACTTTATGATATGATACAAAGCTGAAACGATTAGATTACTTACGAGTCATTGAATATACCTATCTTTGTGCCTCTGGTGACGACATGTAAAAAACTTCCGTTACCAGACGGCACTGAAGATGGGACGGGACTATTCATCTCAGTGGAGTGAGTCGGCGGACTATCCTGGAAGAGCATCGTGCGGACATAGCTCATGTCGATGCCCACAACTTCATCATCAACAGCCTCGCGGAAACGCAGACTCAGGTGTTCTGCGAGAGGAAGTGGGCCAGACCTGACCCTTGAGGCCCTGATTGCGCTGAGGACGTCATCAATTGTCTTTTGGTCTTCAGCATCGTACTGGCGATTCTCGGGGAGAACAGAAGGTCCTTGAAGTATGAAATAGTCAGCGAATATATTGAGAAGATAGACAAAGGTACTTACCACCTGCAGATGGTCCATGAGAATTATCTGCTGACTGTTCAACCAGAGTAGCATCGAGCATTGCCAAATACAGTTGTAGTTCTGCAACACTCCTAGCTTCCTCAGTATCGAGGAAGCTTCGGATGGCTTGACGTACTCCTCATAGATTCTCTTGTAAAAATGAATTAGAAATAGAAATGCGATGTGTTTGGCCAGCTTACCTCGCAGAACATCAACGTTGATGTGTCTTCTCAAACACTCAGTTTCCGCAGCAGCAGCAACTTCAGCATAGTCGTATGGCAATGAGCGACCACTTGACCAGTCTCTGCTGTCGTGTTAGGCGGGAGTCCGGGAGACGACCCGGACTGGGCAGGCCTCGGCTAACTGTCGTCTGGGACGTGCTATACTCGAGTGGGGCTCGGGACACGCTATACTCAGACTAGGTCGTCGCAGAGGTAAGAGGATTAATACAAGTCTAAACTAATACAAGCAGGATGAGTCTCACCTAGGTCGTCGTGGAGGTAAGAGGAAAAGCAGAACAAGGAGTTCATGCGATTCCTGAGACCTTATATAGCGATGACTGTGAGACTATATTATCTAATATTACATAAAGGGTCGGAATGGAATGAATGAAGGTCGCGTGAAAGGAGTGTGGGAAATGATTGGACAGCTGATTAAATATAATGAAAAGGAGCGGTTTTAAAAGGGGAGAAATGGTAAAAGGAATTAAAAAGAAAAGACGGAAGTGTTCAAGTCCTAACATTACCCCCCCTTCAAGGCTGGGCGTCCCGACCAGCCATGATCGTGGTCGTCTGGCTCGGTGTTGACGAAGAGCGGGCGGAGTCGTGAGCGAGGGAAGTCGAGTTTGCGAGGAGCACCGGGGTGTTTGAGATAAAACTCAGCGATCGCCTCCTTTGCGTTCTCGCCAAAGTCCTTCTCTGGTTGCCAGGTCAGTTCGTTGTACCCGACCCACTTGACGAGGTACTGTAGTTTACCTCAGTGCAGACGTGAGTCAATGACCTTCTCGACCTCGTATTCTTCCTCGTCATCGACGATTTCCGGTGGAGGTGGTGGTGGCTGTTTCTGGCTTTCAAAGGTCGGTTCAACGGCAGGTTTGAGTAGTGCCTCGTTGAAGACAGGGTGGACCTTCTTCCATCGCTTTGGGAGTTTGAGCTTGTACACGCTCGCTCCAATCTTGTCAACGATGTCAAAGGGACCATACCATTTGTCGGCAAGTTTCTTCGTGGGCGAGTCTGTACTGATGTTCCGCCCATCGAGGAAAACCTTGTCTCCTGCCTTATACTCCACTGACGCTCCTGCCGTCCGGTCATGATAGCGTTTCATGTCCTCAGCCGCCTTGACCAGATTGTCCTTCGCCACGCGATGAGTCTCCTTGATGTGCTTCGCGAATTCTTCCGCCGACATGTTGGTAGAGGAAGTTCATACGGTGTCGAAGCTCATAGGGTGACGTCCGGTGTTTGCATAGAAGGGTGACATCTTTGTCGCTGAATGTTCGCGGTTGTTGTAGGCGAACTCTGCGAGGGGGAGCCAGTCCTTCCAGTCCGATTGTCGATGATCGACGAAGAGCCGGAGGTACTGTTCAAGCTCTTGGTTGATGTGTTCCGTCTGACCGTCCGTTTGCGGGTGGTATGCTGTTGACGGGTTGCCTTCAATGTGTAGGAGTTTGTACAGCTCCTTCATCATCGATGCATCGAACTGCGTGCCTCGGTCGTGGATGATCTTCTTCGGTAAACCATGGAGACGGAAGACGTGGTCGCGGTATAACTGAGCCATTCCTTCCGCTGACAATTTCATCATCGTCGGGATCGCATGCATCTGCTTCGAGAACCTGTCCACAAAGACGCAGATCGCGTTGTGCCCCTTAGAGTCCGGGAGCTCTCCGATTAGGTCGACCGTGACGATTTCCCAGGGACCTTCAGGGACTGCGTTTGGATGAAGCGGCCTTGACCTTGATGTTCTTAAGGCTTTCGTCCGTTGACAACGGTCGCATCCTCGGACGTAAGTTCGGACGTCGGAGAACATTGACGCCCACCAGAAATTGCGACGGACAAGCTCTACTGTTTTTGACGCTCCCGGATGACCAGCTAGTACCGAGTCGTGACATTCCCGCAACACGGCCTCCTTCAAGATTGACGGCACGTACACCTTGCCCTTCATCCGCCACAATCCGTCAACCTCTGTCATGCCCGTCGGCCTCTCCGACTCGTCCTGCGCCCTCTGCGCTTCACCCACTCTGTCCAACACTTCATCACGCGACGTTCTGACCACCCCACGGTTCAGCCACTTCTCTTTGATGAAAACGACACCGTCGTTGTCATCCTTGCCCTGATCGTAGCCTGGTGGATGTGACATTATGTCTGCCTTGCCCATTGTCTTCCCTGACTTGTGTTCGAGGTGGAAGTCGAATTCTTCGAGTTTGGTCCGCCAGCGAGCTTGACGATAGCTCAGCTTCTGTGCCGACTTGAAGTAGGTGAGGTTGGCGTGATCGGACCAGATTTCAATCTTGTGGCGAGCGCCGAGGAGGTATTGTCGCCACTCCTTGAGTGCCGAAACGATTGCGAGCATCTCCTTGTCGTAGATCTCGTAGTTTCATTCTGCCGGCTGGAGCGCTTCTGACCGGTAGGCGATCACCCTCCACTTCCCTTCCTGCTTCTGCAACAACACACCACCGAGCGCAAAGTTTGACGAGTCCGCTTCTACGTGGAAAGGGCCCTCGTTGTTGGCGATGGCTAGGACTGGAGGTGAGCAGAGACGTCGTCTCAGCTCCTCAAACACTTTCTGCTGTTCGGTCTCCCATACCCAGTCCTTCTTGCCCGTTAACGACGTCAACGGTCAGACCACCTTGCTGTAGTCCTTTATGAACCGCCTTAGCCAATTCCCCATGCTGAGAAACTGCTGCAACTGCTTGACGTTTCGCGGAACGGGCCAGTTTGCGATCGCCTCCGTCTTTGCTGGGTCGGCCTTGATCTCGCCGTTGCCGATGATGTGCCCGAGGTATTTGACAACCTTAGCATCGAACTCGCACTTCTCCGGCTTCAGGTATAGGCCGTTTTCTCGGAGGATCTGGAGTACGCGTCTCGACGTGTCAATATGCTCCTCCATAGTTTCCGAGAGGATCAGGATATCGTCGAGGTACACAATGATCAAGTTTGCATAGATCAGGTCCTTGAAGATGTGATTGACGAACACCTGGAACGTCGCCGGCGCGTTGCAGAGACCGAAGAACATCACCGTTGGTTCGAAAAGGCCCATGTTCGTGCGGAAGGCTGCCTTCCACTCGTCATCCTCGCGGATCCGGATATTGTAGTATCCCCAGCGAAGGTCAAGCTTAGTGATGTACTTTGCTTTCTTGACCTTGTCGACGAGTTCGTCGATGAGAGGGAGGGGATACTTGTTCTTGATCGTACCGTCATTGAGCTTACAGTAATCCTGGATTGGGCATAGCAATTTGTCGGCCTTCTTAATGAAGAAGAAGGGCGACGCCATGGGCGATATAGACCGTCGAATGCGACCAGACTTCAGATTCTCATCAAGGAAGTCTTTGAGCGACTGCTGCTCGGTTGGCGTGAGCGGGTAGATCTTACAGTCGCTCGGTTTGAAGTCGGGCTTCAAGTCGATGACATGGTCCCAGGGTCGGTGTTCCGGCAGCTTCTCAAAGCCCTTTTCGCTGAAAACGTCGGCGTAGTCGTTGAGGTATGCGGGCCAGGACGCCTTGTCCATTCGCATCTCACTCACCCTCCTCATCTGTTCCACCACCTTCTTCACCTTGCCCAGATCCTCCACTGGCTCCCTCTCGATCGCACATTCCTCTGGGCAGCGAGTGAATTCGATCAGACCCATTTTCCAGTCAACCTCAGGGTTATGACGTCGAAGCCAATCATACCCCAGGAATATGTTCGACAACGCTAGGGACGTTACCGCAAGGACAATCCTTTCCTTGTGGTGGCCAATCATGAGCTCGACGTCGACGTACTCTTCGATCAACCCAGCCTCGTTGTGCATGCCGTCGGCATTGAGCACTGCAAGGGGTCGGATGTAACGCTTCGTCTCCAGCCCGTACCGTTCGACGAACCTTACGTCAATGCACGATCCCGTACATCCCGAATCTACGAGCGCGTGTGCGTCCACCTCCCTCACTTCACCTTCCACGCTGTGTCCGACGTTCAGGAGAAGGTCCAGCTGGCGTCCGCCAGTTCCTCTCATGAACAGCTGCTCGTACTCTTCACTTCCTTTCACACCGGTGGGGACTTCATACTCGGGAAAACCATCGACGTCGTTTGCATCTACGTATTGTACAGACGGTTGGTTATAATTGAATGAGTCTGGATTTGAAGTCCCTTGTTCTTCTCGGTCAGTCGCCCCGATGGCTACACCTGACCACTCACAAAATCCTGCGAGTCGACGACCTCTTCGTCATCGCCTCATTCCTCCACATAGTCCTCCACAGTCGACCTCCAAGTGTCTACGACTTCCTCGAAGGCCAATTCCTTCATTGCGCCGAGCTCGTCGGCGAGGACGCGACGTTCGCCTGGTGCCATCAGTTCCAGCATACGCTGGATGATCGGTTTCACCTGTGGGCACTTGTCCTTAAAGTGGCCCAGCCCACCGCAGATCCAGCACGCGCGTCGTCGTTGCGCCTCGTTCATTGAGACATCCATCGGCTGACCAGCACCTCCGAAGGTGACACCGGTCGCGTCGCGTCTGTCGACGTGAGGGGCCACTACCTGACGGCGAGCTGGGGGCGCTTGTTGTGGTAAGCGAGGAGGGGGAAGGAAGGCGCGTCCTCGTTGGATAGCGCGAATCTGCTGTTCGCCGCGGTCTATTTCGATCGCCTTGTTCTTCCAATCCTCGTATTTTGTTGGGACTGGCGTCGACCTTAGCACTCCGCGGACCACCTCGATGTTCATTGCCCGCTTGAGGCGATCGCAGATGACGCTTTCGTCTTTCAGCTCGGCGCGCTTAATGATTACGTCGAACTTCTGGAAGAACTCATCTGCGGTTAGGTCCTTCTGAACCTTGTCTCGGAAATCCTTCAGCGCTTTCTCTTTACGGTTCGGGTCGTCAAACAAGGCGTCGAGTCGTTCCTGGAATCGCTCCCAGCTGTCAGTGAAGGTGACGATTCCCGACGTTGTCGACTCCTCGACATAGTTCTGCGCCCACGTTGCCGCATTACCACCCTTCAGGTAGGAGAGAGCTACATAGATCTTACTCTCTGATGTAGGGTATCGACTTGGATTTGCGGATACGAAAAGAAGGACTTCACGTCTGAAGTCGAGGTAATCGTCGCCACCAGTGAATTCACGTGGTCGGGCGACGTCGATGTTCGGTACAGCAGCGGTACCGGGGCCCGCCGGGGTGTTTGTGGCTTGATGAGCGAAGGCGCCCGCTACGATCGCCGCGATTTGCTCCAACTGTTGTACGCTGAAGCCTCCCGCCGACATTGTTGTTCTAGGCATGTCCGTTTGTTGCTCAGGGGGGGTCGGTGGTGATGAGTCTCGTCGCGCTTCTCTATACGGCCCTGGGATCGGTGGGAGAATGGTTGACGTCAAAAGTGACGGCGAAATCGGGGTTGTCTGATCTATCGACGCAGGAGCCCACTTTAATCTTCTTCCTCCTTCAAGCGTCGAATACCAGAGTCCTTTCTCCGGATGCCACCAGATAATGTACTCAACACCTGTTTGAGTGACAGTGAACCAGGAGCGGCGTTCCTCGTTGTACCAAGAACGAGGCGGGAGAGCACGACGTTGTTCCTCGTCGAGATCTATGTTGACGATGGAGGAGGAACAGGGATCGGGTGTACGTTGGTATCGGGGTTACGCCAACAGTGAGAGGGTTCGTCAGCGAGGTTGACGATGATGCGGAAGTGGGCAAGGGAGATGACAATCGACAACGACATCGATGACTGTACTCGTTGTGTTGCCCACGTCCAGGTCAGATGGTTCCTCCACCAAAGGGAGAGGCAGAGAGCCAGGGTCGGAAAAGGTCGGGTGTAGGTTTACGTAATACGCAAACGTCCGAAAACGTCCGGGCAGGGTTGAGGGTTTGTCGTTCAGGGGGTTTACACGTCAAGTCCTTCGAGGGGAGTGCTCCTCTAGACCGAGTGAAGGCGAGTCGACAGCAACGACGTACGCTGTGGATGAGCCTGGGTGGGGTTCTGCTTTTATGTTAGGCGGGAGTCCGGGAGACGACTCGGACTGGGCAGGCCTTGGCTAACTGTCGTCTGGGACGTGCTATACTCGAGTGGGGCTCGGGACACGCTATACTCAGACTAGGTCGTCGCAGAGGTAAGAGGATTAATACAAGTCTAAACTAATACAAGCGGGATGAGTCTCACCTAGGTCGTCGCGGAGGTAAGAGGAAAAGCAGAACAAGGAGTTCATGCGATTCCTGAGACCTTATATAGCAACGACCGTGAGACTATATTATCTAATATTACATAAAGGGTCGGAATGGAACGAATGAAGGTTGCGTGAAAGGAGTGTGGGAAATGATTGGACAGCTGATTAAATATAATGAAAAGGAGCGGTTTTAAAAGGGGAGAAATGGTAAAAGGAATTAAAAAGAAAAGACGGAAGTGTTCAAGTCCTAACATGTCGGTGCTTTGATCCATGTCTGTGTTGAGACTTCAATATTTTAGTGAAGCTTTTCTCAATAAGGTAGACGAAAGTTAAACTCGACAAGCTGATGTCACATCACTGTCACGGACCCTGAACCCCTTGCTTACCCCATTAGGAAGGACCCTAGCGGCCAAAATCGTGAGGTCAAAATTTTGAAAAGTTTTGTTAGCTGTTGTAGAATGAGAAATACATTTGTTATATTCCATGAACCTCCATCCCTGTCATAAATCTATCTGGTAGTGTTCTGTGGCCATGGTATTTTTTGTTTGCCCACTGTGCCTGTTTCCCATTCAATCCATGACGGTAACAATCCATGAACCGCTCTGAGCGGTTAGCAAAGCTAAATAAATATCAATGTCTTGAACTGGTAATTGGTAAATAAATAAAAACACACTGTTTGAATAGTTCCAAAGGGATTTGGTCAAGGCAAATTTTTATGTTCTGCTCCATCTCCTTTTCATTATTAGGTCTATCCTTGTAATCCTTGTTTGAATGGTGTGGCATAGTGCTTTTTTGTGGCAAGGCAGTGTTGAAGGGGAGAAAATGCTGAGGATATGCACAATTAGTAATTGTCTAAAACTACTATAAAAGGAAGTTATTTGTCATAGAGAATTAGCCGAGAGCGGCCAAACTTCCGTGGTCAAAATTTCAAAATTTCATCAGATTGTTGCAAAGTAAAATCTGACGCATTTGCAACAAAAAAACTTTTTTCTTCTTATAAAATCATCAAAAGTTATTATTTCTAAATTTTAAAAACACAGGTTTGTAGGTAAATGCAACCCCAACAACTCTGTGAGGCTCAATTTTGATCTTGTGTCCAGTTGACGAGGCAGTTTTGTCGATGTTGTGTGAAGCCAGATTAGGCAAGTGAGGTTAGCGCCACACGCGTCACAGCTTGTCGAGTTTAACTTTCGTCTACCTTACAAAAAATAGGGCGTATGCAGAGAGTGGTTGGTACATGCAGTACACACCCAGACAAATGAGGGACAAGGGATAACGATGGAAACCTACCGATGACCTGGACACATCGCGAAAAGCATGCACAAAAGATACAATATTCAGCTCACTTTTCACAGGCTAATTGACTGGCTTCCCGTAAGAGTCTAGAAACAGCTCCAAAAGTTCTAAACGTCAGGCACCCAAGAAAAAAATTAACGAGGCTTGGAGCTTTCAATCTCCAAACCTGTTCCTAAGCTTTTATGAGAGGATGTCCATCATTGTAGCCCTGACCCTCTTCATTTTTTTCATCCAGCCGACGAGCCCTCACAACCGAAAAATACAGTTAAGCATGAAATGAGCTCACCGTCCTGAAAATCTGAGTGACTCCTGACCCACCGGCTGCAACTTAACAGCACCCTTAAATGTGATCTGCTCCCCAGTTCTTCGGATTGTTAGTTTGTGGAATGATGGAGAAGTATCCCTCTTGCTTGCCTCGGACAAAGGCACAGTCAATGGGACCCGCATAGTGAGCTTATTAATTAATTAATCTAATGAAGACTTACGAGTTCTGCTGTCCATCCAGCATTCCTCGACGTCAAATCCAGTACATTATTTCCCTCAGGAAGTAGGGTGAAACAAGGCGCTTTGTATCCCTATCGGACCGGGATTGGGCTGTGCTCAGTTTGTCAGGGTTGTATCAGATATTGGGACAACACAGGTCATACTTCGGTTCTGTCAGAATCCTAAGCAGGCTCCAGATAGTCGATTTCTAGAAATACACCAGATGGTCTCCTTGCCAGACAGATTGTTGAGATGCAGTACTCATATGTCCAGAAGGTGGATTTTTAACTGAGTGATGCACTTAGAATTCAAGAGACTCTTGCAGCAATGAAGCCGTACTTATTCGAAGTGAGAAATTCTAGTAGAGGGAAGACGCCGTCTTCCCCTAGACTTGCTACTGTGTTGTTTAGGTCACGATGGGGTCGGGTGTATGCGTGTTCTCAGTGATCTGGCAGGGATATCGGCTACTGACATTGGAGCCCTCACTCATCTTTTCTATAATTTATTTTCTGATCTAAGCTTTTTATTATATTACCTTTGGCCCAATAAACTGAATGGAGACACTCGCCTTTGCCGTATCTGCGTTCTTTCCTTATTATTCCTCTCGCTCATAGTGAGACTCCTGCATACCTACACAAATGGGCTGTACGCCGCTGGCATGGGCGTGCCCTGCACAGAAGGATTGGCTTTTAAGCCGAGTCGACCGCTTCCATGACGCGCAGGAGTCTTCATCCACCCCTACATTTTTCAGTGCTATTTTTGAGGAATGGTTCAAGTCCTTTCCCTTACCGAGCGAGGCGACTGACGAGGAGAAAGAGAAGCTAAAGGACGACTTCACAAGTGTAAGTACTGCTTTCGTTGACCAATTGAACTCACAAGACTTAAATTTACTGCAGAAAATTCACAACTGGTTCTACAACGGAAAGCCCAACCCTGGAAGATCAGCAGCGACGAGCAACGCATTCTATCTTAATCTTATGAAGGCGCCCGTAAAGCGGGGATATTATCAGCAGCACACCGCATACATGGCCATGTACCCTAACCGACTCAAGTTGCGAGCGGAAGCCGAATATCAGAAACATTGCGATGATGCTGAGGCCGCAGGGTTCAAGCCGCTGGACAGCCTGTACAAGGTATATTGCAAGGCAGAGAGAGATAGCGGCCGTGAGCCCAAGATTTCCGTACGCTGGGCAGGTGAACGAGCCATGGAGTACTTGAAGAATTATGAGTCCGATGAAATCAAACCGCGCTCTCAGAAGCTAGTGGATGAGTACAACGCCCGCAAGATAGAGGCGATCAAGCCTGAGGAGGACGACGATGTCATTGACAGCGAAGAAGATGGTCCCAAGGTCGATAAAGAGACTCAGAATCACACAAAGCTTGACACGTGAGTATTAGAATCTAGCTTTCATCACGCGACGCGTCTCCTAACTTTTCTCGCAGAGCTATTGAGGCCATCCCTCACACTCTCAGGCGCTGCTTGGACAATTTCCACGAGCAGACAGGATGGAGTGGGACTATTATCGTTGGAGGTCCTCAGCCACGTCTAGGAGGTGAACTCTGTCTCTATGCGTAAGTTATCTTACAATTTCTATTTAATTTCACTACTAAATAGCTGCTATATTCGCCTACAGATTTCATAAGGGACAGACGTTTCAGTTGCACAATGAATGGCCTGCTACGGACGATTCTTTCCATGCAAATGTAATTGATTCTTACAAGCGCTTTCTCACAGCAGCATATCGTAAGTCATTTCCATGCTTCATTAATTTCACTCTTTATTTATTTATTTTGTAGCTCTCAGCGAGCGTGAAAGGTTCGCCTTGAGGAACGACAACAAGAATGACTCTCCCTTTGACGAGGTTGTCGTTGTCTCGAATACGCCGGCAGAGTTCGATATCAATTCCCATGTAAGCAAGCGTACCGATGTTCCCTCTGTTGGCCCAGAGACGTCTGGTGACTCGCCGGACGAACCTTCGAAGAAAACTCGCCAGCAGAAGACTGTCGCCAAGCCCAGGTCAAAGAAGTTTGTGGACATCAACGGCTCCGACTCCGACTCCAACAGCGAAGGCGAAATCTCGTGCGCCGTCAAACCAGCAGATGAAGGAGATGCGTTAACTCTTGTTGTGCATGAGAAGGATGTCGATGATAGCCAAGCAAAGAAAGTATCCCATCCAGTCAATCCGTACGAGCAGAGGGTCGCAGCAAACAAACGACGTAATGAGGCACTAGGAAGGTTGCTTGATATGTATATGGGCAAGCCAGATGAGTCCGAATGAATCAGTGCTGTCCTACAGAGCTTCGAACCAAAAGTTGACGACTTTGACATGGTCAACACCATTCTCAAGCTTGCCAATCTTCCCCTAATCGCTTCGTCTTTGTTGGCTCCAGCCCCAAAGCTAGCACTGAAGTGTCTGAAGGAGAAGGGGAAAGGGAAAGACAAAGACAAAGGAGGGAAAACTCGCCAACCTCCTCCACGCCCCAAGAACCCGAGACGTACTGTTCAGATGGGCGCAGTCATGGACATTGACAACAACGAGCCAATGAATGCTGAAGAGATTGCACCTGCGCCTGCACCCCTGGCAAACACGACCACGAGCTGTTAGAACCTGAACTTTCACCTTTTCCTTTATTTTCCCTTTTACCATTTCCTTTATTATATTCGTCCTTTTCATTATATTTACCCATCTTACACAATCATTCCCACACTACCTTCATTCGTTCCATTTCCACTCGTTATGTAATGTTAGGTAATATAGTCTCACGGTCGTCGCTATATAAGGTCTCAGGAATCGCATGAACTCCTTGTTCTGCTTTTCCTCTTACCTCCGCGACGACCTAGGTGAGACTCGTCCCCCTTGTATTAGTTTAGACTTGTATTAATCCTCTTACCTCCGCGACGACCTAGCCTGAGTAAGCGTGTCCCGAGTCTACGCTCGAGTATAGCACGTCCCAGACGACAGTCAGCCGAGGCCTGCCCAGTCCGAGTCATCTCCCGGACTCCCGCCTAACATAAAAGCAGAACCTCACCCAGGCTCACCCCCAGCGTAAGTCGTCGCTGTCGACTCGCCTTCACTCGGTCTAGAGGAGTGCTCCCCTCGACGGACTTGACGTGTAAACCCCCTAAACGACAACCCCCAACCCTGCCCGGACGTTTTCGGACGTTCGTGTATTACGTAAATATATCAACCGACATTTCCCGACCCTGGCTCTACGAATTAGCCTCTGGTGGAGCACGCACCTAACGTGGACGTGGGTAACAAGACGAGTCCAAACTTCGACGACAATCTCGTTTGTAATCTCACTCGGATCCTACCGCCTCGTCATCAACTTCGCTGACGAACCCGCTCAACGTTGGCGTAACCCCGGATCGAACGCGCAACCGATCCCTGTCCCTCCGCCAACGTCAAGATAGATCTCACCGACGAACAGCAACGGGCCCTTCCTGCTTCAGCCCGTTGGGATCCAGACCGACCAGGCTACGTCGCGACCAATAATAGCGGCGTCACTCACGACATCTGGTGGAGTGAAATCCGGCGCAGCTGGTATTCATCAGACGAACGAGGGAGGAGAGCAAGGTGGCCCCCAGCCGCTCCGTCGTCACCTGCACCGTCAACGTCTACGGTCAACCTACCACCGACCCCAGGTCCTTACCGCGAAACCAACAGAGACCCCTCACCGCCGACTCCTCCAGAACCTTCGACACCCGCACCCGAACCCGCGATGTCAACAGAAGGTTTCAGCCAACAACAAATGGCGCAGATCGCGGCCATCGTTGCGAATGCCTTCGCCCATCAGGCGAACAACGCCCCAGCACCGGTCGCGGCCGCTAACCCCCCGACCCCCAACATAGATGTCGCCCGGCCACGAGAATTCACTGGTGGCGACGATTACCTCGACTTCAGACGTGAAGTCCTCCTTTTTGTATCCGCAAATCCAAGTCGATACCCTACGTCAGAGAGTAAGATTTATGTAGCTCTCTCCTACCTGAAGGGTGGTAATGCAGCAACGTGGGCGCAGAACTACGTCGAGGAGTCGACAACGTCGGGGATCGTCACCTTCACCGACAGCTGGGAAAGATTCCAGGAACGACTCGACGCCTCGTTCGACGACCCGAATCGCAAGGAGAAAGCGCTGAAGGATTTCCGAGATAAGGTTCAGAAGGACCTAACCGCGGACGAGTTCTTCCAGAAGTTCGACGTGATAATTAAGCGCGCCGAGTTGAAAGACGACAGCGTCATCTGCGATCGCCTCAAGCGGGCGATGAACATCGAGGTGGTCCGTGGAGTGCTAAGGTCGACGCCAGTCCCAACGAAATACGAGGATTGGAAGAATAAGGCGATTGAAATAGACTGCGGCGAACAGCAGATTCGCGCTATCCAACGAGGACGCACCTTTCTTCCCCCTCCTCGCCTACCACAACAAGCGCCCCCAGCTCGCCGTCAGGTAGCGGCCCCTCACGTCGACAGACGCGATGCGACCGGCGTCACCTTTGGAGGCGCTGGTCAACCGATGGACGTCTCGATGAACGAGGCACAACGACGACGTGCGTGCTGGATCTGTGGTGGGCTGGGCCACTTTAAAGACAAGTGCCCACAGGCGAAACCGATCATCCAGCGCATGCTAGAACTGATGGCGCCAGGCGAACGTCGTGTCCTCGCCGATGAGCTCGGAGCGATGAAGGAGTCGGCCTTCGAGGAAGTCGTAGACACTCGGAGGTCGACGGTGGAGGACTATGTGGAGGAAGAAGGCGATAACGAAGAGGTCGTCGACTCGCAGGGTTTTGCGAATGGTCAGGCGTAGCCATCGGGGCGACTGACCGAGAAGAACAAGAGACTTCGAATCCGGATCCGCTAAAATATAACCAACCGTTTGTACAATACGTAGATGCGAACAACGTCGATGGTTTTCCCGATTACGAAGTCTCCACCGGTGTGAACAAGAATGAAGAGTACGAACAACTGTTCATGAGAGGAACTGGCGGACGCCAGCTGGACCTTCTCCTGACCGTCGAGCATGAAATAGCTGGTGAGGCGAGAGAGGTAGATGCGCATGCCCTTGTGGATTCGGGATGCACGGGATCCTGCATCGACGTCAGGTTCGTCGAGAGGTACGGGTTGGAAACGAAACGCTACATTCGACCCCTCGCGGTGCTGAATGCCGATGGCACGCACAATGAGGCCGGATTGATCGAGGAGTACGTTGACGTCGAACTCATGATCGGCCGTCATCGGGAGAAGATCGTCCTCGCAGTAACGTCCCTAGCGTCATCGAACATCTTCCTGGGGTACGACTGGCTTCGACGTCACAATCCGGAGGTCGACTGGAAAACGGGCTTGATCGAATTCACCCGCTGTCCAGAAGAATGTGCGATCGAGAGGGAGCCGGTGGAGGACCTAGGCGAGGTGAAGAAGGTGGTGGAACAGATGAGGAGGGTGAGTGAGATGCGAATGGACAAGACGTCCTGGCCCGCATACCTCAATGACTACGCCGACGTTTTCAGCGAAAAAGGTTTCGAGAAGCTGCCGGAACACCGACCCTGGGACCATGTCATCGACTTGAAGCCCGACTTCAAACTGAGCGACTGTAAGATCTACCCGCTCACGCCGACTGAGCAACAGTCACTCAAGGACTTCCTTGATGAAAACCTGAAGTCGGGTCGCATTCGACGGTCGATATCGCCCATGGCGTCGCCCTTCTTCTTCATTAAGAAGGCCGACAAATCGCTACGCCCAATCCAGGATTACCGTAAGCTCAATGACGGTACGATCAAGAACAAGTATCCCCTCCCTCTCATTGACGAACTCGTCGACAAGGTCAAGAAAGCGAAATACATCACTAAACTTGACCTTCGCTGGGGGTACTACAATATCCGGATCCGCGAGGGTGACGAATGGAAAGCAGCGTTTCGCACGAACATGGGCCTCTTCGAACCAACGGTCATGTTTTTTGGCCTTTGCAACGCGCCGGCCACGTTCCAGGCCTTTGTCAACCACATCTTTAAGGACCTAATCTACGCGAACCTGATCATCGTATACCTCGACGACATCCTGATCCTCTCGGAAACCATTGAGGAGCATATCGACACGTCGAGGCGCGTACTCCAGATCCTCCGAGAGAATGGCCTGTACCTGAAACCGGAGAAGTGCGAGTTTGACGCCAAGGTCGTCAAATACCTCGGCCACATCATCGGCAATGGAGAAATCAGGGCTGACCCTGCAAAGACGGAGGCGATTGCGAACTGGCCAGTCCCACGGAACCTCAAGGAGCTGCAACAGTTCCTCGGCATGGGAAACTGGCTGAGACGGTTTATTAAGGACTACAGCAAGGTGGTTCGACCGTTGACGTCGTTAACGGGCAAGAAGGACTGGGTATGGGAGACCGAACAGCAAGAAGCGTTCGAGGAGCTGAGACAACGTCTCTGCTCACCTCCAGTCCTAGCCATCGCCAATGACGAGGGCCCTTTCCACGTAGAAGCGGACTCGTCGAACTTTGCGCTCGGTGGTGTGTTGTTGCAGAAGCAGGAAGGGAAGTGGAGGGTGATCGCCTACAGGTCAGAGGCACTTGAACCGGCGGAACGAAACTACGAGATCTACGACAAGGAGATGCTTGCGATCGTTTCGGCGCTCAAGGAGTGGCGGCAATACCTCCTTGGCGCTCGCCACAAAATTGAAATCTGGTCCGACCACGCCAACCTCACCTACTTCAGGTCAGCGCAGAAGCTAAGCTATCGTCAAGCTCGCTGGCGAACCGAACTCGAGGAATTCGACTTCCACCTCGAACACAAGTCGGGGAAGACAATGGGCAAGGCCGACTTGCTGTCACGCAAGGCGGGCTATGATCAGGGAAAGGATGACAATGACGGTGTCGTATTCATCAAGGAGAAATGGCTGAACCGTGGGGTGGTAAGGACGTCGCGTGATGAAATGTTGGAACGAGTGGGTGAGGCGCAGAGAGCGCAAGACGAGTCGGAGAGGCCGACGAATATGGTGAAGGTCGACGGGTTGTGGCGGATGAAAGGCAAGGTGTACGTGCCGTCGACGGTGAAGGAAGCGGTATTGCGGGAGTACCACGACTCGACCCTGGCAGGACATCCTGGATCGTCGAAGACGGTCGAACTGGTACGTCGAGACTTCTGGTGGGCGTCAATGTTCTCCGATGTCCGAACATACGTCCGAGGATGCAACCGTTGCCAACGGACGAAAGCCTTAAGAACGTCGAGGTCGAGACCGCTTCATCCTAACGCGATCCCTGAAGGTCCCTGGGAGATCGTCACGGTCGACCTAATCGGAGAACTCCCGGACTCTAAGGGACACAATGCAATCTGCGTCTTCGTGGACAGATTCTCGAAACAGATGCATGCCATCCCGACGACGACGAAACTGTCGGCGGAAGGCATGGCTCAGTTATACCGAGACCACGTCTTCCGCCTCCATGGCCTACCGAAGAAGATCATCCACGACCGAGGCACACAGTTCGATGCGTCGATGATGAAGGAGCTATACAAACTCCTACACATCGAAGGCAACCCGTCAACGGCATACCACCCACAAACGGACGGTCAGACAGAACGCGTCAATCAAGAGCTCGAACAGTACCTCCGGCTCTTCGTCGATCATCGGCAATCGGACTGGAAGGACTGGCTCCCCCTCGCAGAGTTCGCCTACAACAACCACGAACATTCAGCGACAAGGATGTCACCCTTCTACGCAAACACCGGATGTCACCCTATGAGCTTCGACACCGTACGAACTTCCTCTGCCAACATGTCGGCGGAAGAATTCGCCAAGCACATCAAGGAGACTCATCGCGTTGCTAAGGACAATCTAGTCAAGGCAGCAGAGGACATGAAGCGCTACCATGACCGGACAGCAGGAGCTTCGGTGGAGTACAAGGCTGGAGACAAAGTCTTCCTTGACGGGCGAAACATCAGTATGGACTCGCCGACGAAGAAACTCGCAGACAAATGGTACGGCCCCTTTGACATCGTCGACAAGGTAGGAGCGAGCGCGTACAAGCTCAAACTCCCGAAGCGATGGAAAAAGGTCCACCCTGTCTTCAACGAAGCCCTGTTGAAACCCGCCGTCGAACCGTCCTTTGAAAGCCAGAAGCAACCGCCGCCGCCGCCGTCAGACATCGTCGACAACGAGGAGGAATACAAACTCGAGGAAGTCTTAGACTCACGTCTGCACCGAGGGAAACTACAGTACCTTGTCAAGTGGGTCGGCTACAATGAACCTACTTGGCAGCCTGAGACGGACTTCGGCGAGAACGCAAAGGAGGCGATCGCTGAGTTCTACCTCAAACATCCCGGTGCACCTCGGAAACTCGACATCCCTCGTCAACGACTCCGTCCGCTCTTCGTCGACACCGAACCTGACGACCGCAATCATGGTTGGTCGGGACGCCCAACCTTGAAGGGGGGGTAATGTTAGAACCTGAACTTTCACCTTTTCCTTTATTTTCCCTTTTACCATTTCCTTTATTATATTCGTCCTTTTCATTATATTTACCCATCTTACACAATCATTCCCACACTACCTTCATTCGTTCCATTTCCACTCGTTATGTAATGTTAGGTAATATAGTCTCACGGTCGTCGCTATATAAGGTCTCAGGAATCGCATGAACTCCTTGTTCTGCTTTTCCTCTTACCTCCGCGACGACCTAGGTGAGACTCGTCCCCCTTGTATTAGTTTAGACTTGTATTAATCCTCTTACCTCCGCGACGACCTAGCCTGAGTAAGTGTGTCCCGAGTCTACGCTCGAGTATAGCACGTCCCAGACGACAGTCAGCCGAGGCCTGCCCAGTCCGAGTCATCTCCTGGACTCCCGCCTAACACGAGCATTGACAGCGCTGCAACAGCGATGTCTATCCCTAGCGCAGCACTCGCTTCCAAGACCAGCTTTTTTGACGCGCATGAGAGTATGCTTTCGACAAGTGTGCCAGTTGACGAACAGAGGGTTCTCGCTGATGGTTCTGCCATGACGCTTATGTCGATGAAAGACTCGCTTGCTGTGGTGAACATTTGATTGTCTGTCTTTTATTTTTTGCCGTTCCTAAATAGGTTTCTTTTGTAGGCTTTGTCGAGTACACCTTCGGAACAGCCGCTTAAACTCGCAACATCTGAGCCTGCAAAGGACACACGTGGTGGCAACGAGACAGACAAAGTGAGTCACTGGAACAGAGACAAGCATGCAGCAGACGGAAGCATAGAAATGGTTGATGTAACGTCGTTTCATGCTGGCGCATGAAGTGCCATCAATCTGCTGCTATGCTTGCTTGACCATGCTTCGTTTCTGGGTCAAAATTTCGTTACTTACATCATGAGCAGGTCTTGCAGGACATCATCCCAAATGCAGAGTCTCTAGACGTAAGGCTTACTTAATTTACTTTTGTCTCTGGCAGTACTAATGTGTCGCTCTAGGAGAGTGTTCCACCTGCTCATGTAATCGAAGAGCCTGCAGCAGCAACAGGAAACGAGACTCACGAGCTGTCTCAGCATCTTATCCGTCCCTCGCCATCGTCTGGAATGCTATGGGTTAATCCTTTCGTGAATCAGTTCGCCAGTGTTTGGAAGACTCCTGACTGGATCACCGCTATTGAGAGTTGGCATGAGTATGAGGTGAGGGCTACAGCTAACAACGTAAGTTTTACATCCGTCATCTTCTTGACAGTACTGAAACCTTTAGTATAGCTCCGTGAGTTTCCTCTGCAGCACGCACCGCTGGAGATCACTAAGGCCGCAAAGCTCCTGCATACTGGTCATGGAGTCTTTGGAGTCGAAAGCATCAAGGATGGAGCAGAATTCGGAGACGCATGGTGGAAATGGTGGCTGGATTCGCAGCCTGAGTGGCGATTGCCTTCGGTCCAGAAACCTCAAGCTCCGCCAAAACTAAGTCAGAAGGTACCGGATGGACAGGGCCTGACATGCCTTAACTGTGCCGGTCAGTTGGGACTCTTTGTCATCGTCCTCGGCCTTGCAATGTGGGCCAATGCAGAGCTTGCGACGAAGCAGTCAAACTGCGACTGGACCTACGCTGTGGCGGACGTCACATGGGTCATTCAAACTCTCAATAATACGGCTGCACCTCCGAAGCGTGCATCTGAGGGTGGTGGTGAACCTCCTATGAAAAGGTAGTATCTTTTTCTCTCTTGCGTTGAAATATCTCATACTATTGCTTTCAGAACTCGTAACAGATCTACTTGCCACTAAGTAGTTTATTTTTGACACATGCACATATCTTTGTACTTAGTCGTTCAGATATCCCGATGTCGGGTTTAAAACAGGGGCCCAGAAAATAAAATGACAGTCTGATGAGTAATTTAATAAATGAACCACAGTAACATAGAATAACGGCCCCTTCATAAAACCAGTGTCCGGACGAACTAAAATGAGACCTGCCCTTTTTCCATTGTATAATGCAGTGGACGCTTTCAAAAAATAACAGGTCCAATGGATTGAAAAATAACAGCGTCTCTTGCTGTGATTATATGCTAAGGCCCCGTTCCTCGCTCCTAATTTTAAAATTGTCCCTTTGTATTATTGTATGACACCTCCACAGCTCATGGTCGCCTTCACAAAACCAATGGCCTATCAAAATAGAAGTTAGGGATGTTTATTATAATAGCATGATGGCCTTCCTGTCTCCAGTAATTCTCATAAAATAACAAGCCCGATGAACTGAAAATCAAGGCTAAAATTGTATAATATAGTCTATCCTCTGCAATTCAGTTATAAAATGCATTTATTCTATTACAATACCGAGAATAATACTTTGTATGATAGTGTTAGGCAGGAGTCCGGGAGACGACTCGGACTGGGCAGGCCTCGGCTGACTGTCGCTTGGGATGTGCTATACTCGAGTGGAGACTCAGGACACGCTGTACTCAGGCTAGGTCGTCACGGAGGTAAGAGGATTAATACATATCTAAACTAATACAGAGGGGACGAGTCTCACCTAGGTCGTCACGGAGGTAAGAGGAAAAGCAGAACAAGGAGTTCATGCGATTCCTGAGACCTTATATAGCGACGACCGTGAGATCATATTATCTAATGTTACATAAGTGAGTGGAAAGGGACAAATGAAGGCGGTGTGGGAATGATTGTGTAAGATGGGTAAATATAATGAAAAGAACGAATATAATAAAGGAAATGGTAAAAGGGAAAATAAAAGAAAAGGTGAAAGTTCAGGTTCTAACATTACCCCCCTCTCAAGGTTGGGCGTCCCGACCAACCATGATCGCGGTCGTCAGGCTCAGTGTCGACGAAGAGCGGGTGGAGTCGTTGACGAGGGATGTCGAGTTTTCGAGGTGCACCGGGATGTTTGAGGTAGAACTCAGCGATCGCCTCCTTCGCGTTCTCGCCAAAGTCCGTCTCAGGCTGCCAAGTCGGTTCATTGTAGCCGACCCATTTGACAAGGTATTGTAGTTTCCCTCGGTGCAGACGTGAGTCTAAGACTTCCTCAAGTTCATACTCCTCCTTGTTGTCGACGATGTCTGGCGGCGGCGGTGGCGGTAGCTTCTGGCTTTCAAAGGACGGTTCGACGGCGGGTTTCAACAGGGCTTCGTTGAAGACAGGGTGGACCTTTTTCCATCGCTTCGGGAGTTTGAGCTTGTACGCGCTCGCTCCTACCTTGTCAACGATGTCGAAGGGGCCATACCATTTGTCTGCGAGTTTCTTTGTCGGCGAGTCCGTACTGATGTTTCACCCGTCAAGGAAGACCTTGTCTCCAGCCTTGTACTCCACTGAAGCTCCTGCTGTCCGGTCATGGTAGTGCTTCATGTCCTCTGCTGCCTTGACTAGGTTGTCCTTCGCAACACGATGAGTCTCCTTGATGTGCTTCGCGAATTCTTCTGCTGACATGTTAGCAGATGAGGTTCGCGTCATGTCAAAGCTCAAGGGGTGACGTCCTGTGTTCGCGTAGAAGGGGGACATCTTTGTTGCCGAGTGTTCGCGGTTGTTGTATGCGAACTCTGCGAGGGGGAGCCAGTCCTTCCAGTCCGATTGCTGATGGTTAACGAAGAGTCGAAGGTACTGTTCGAGCTCTTGGTTAACGCGTTCCGTTTGACCATCTGTCTGTGGATGGTATGCTGTCGACGGGTTGCCTTCAATGTGCAGGAGTTTGTACAGCTCCTTCATCATCGACGCATTGAACTGCGTGCCTCGGTCGTGGATGATCTTCTTCGGTAGGCCATGGAGGTGGAAGACGTGGTCGCGGTACAGCTGGGCCATGCCTTCTGCTGACAGCCTCGTCATCGTCGGGATCACGTGCATCTGCTTCGAGAACCTATCCACGAAGACGCAGATCGCGTTGTGTCCCTTGGAGTCCGGGAGCTCTCCGATTAGGTCGACCATAACAATTTCCCAGGGACCTTCAGGGACTGCGTTTGGATGAAGTGGCCTCGACCTCAACGTTCTTAAGGCTTTTGTCCATTGACAACGATCGCATCCTCTGACGTATGCTCGGACGTCTGAGAACATCGATGCCCACCAGAAATTGCGACGGACGAGCTCTACTGTCTTTGACGCTCCCGGATGACCAGCCAGCACCGAGTTGTGACACTCCTGCAACACGGCCTCTTTCATCGTTGACGGTACGTACACCTTGCCTTTCATCCGCCATAAACTGTCAACCTCCATCATACCCGTCGGCCTCTCTGACTCGTCCTGCGCCCTCTGCACTTCATCCACTCATTCCACCACCTCGTCGCGCGTTGTCCGCACTACTCCACGGTTCAGCCACTTGTCCTTGATGAACACGATGCCGTCGTTGTCATCCTTGCCCTGATCATAACCTGCCATGCGCGATAACAGATTGGCCTTTCCCATTGTCCTCCCGGACTTGTGTTCGAGGTGAAAGTCGAATTCTTCAAGTTCAGTCCGCCAGCGAGCCTGACGATAGCTCAGCTTCTGCGCCAACCTGAAGTAGGTGAGGTTGGCGTGGTCGGACCAGATTTCAATCTTGTGGTGAGCGCCAAGGAGATATTGTCGCCATTCCTTGAGCGCCGAAACGATCGCGAGCATCTCCTTGTCGTAGATCTCGTAGTTTTGTTCCGCCGGTTCGAGCGCTTCTGATCTGTAGGCAATCACCCTCCACTTCCCTTCCTGCTTCTGCAACAACACACCACCGAGCGCAAAGTTTGACGAGTCTGCTTCTACGCAGAAAGGGCCTTCATCGTTGGCGATGGCTAGGACTGGAGGTGAGCAGAGACGTCGTCTCAGCTCCTCGAACGCTTCCTGCTGTTCGGTCTCCCATACCCAGTCCTTTTTGCCCGTTAACGAAGTCAATGGTCGGACCACCTTGCTGTAGTCCTTAATAAACCGTCTCAGCCAGTTTCCCATGCCGAGGAACTGTTGCAGCTCCTTGAGGTTCCGTGGGACCGGCCAGTTCGCAATCGCTTCCGTCTTTGCCGGGTCAGCCCTGATCTCGCCATTGCCGATGATGTGACCGAGGTACTTGACGACTTTGGCATCGAATTCGCACTTCTCCGGTTTCAGGTACAGGCCGTTTTCCCGGAGGATCTGGAGTATGCGCCTCGACGTGTCGATGTGCTCCTCAATGGTTTCTGAGAGGATCAGGATGTTGTCGAGGTATACGATGATTAAGTTCGCATAGATCAGTTCCTTGAAGATGTGGTTGATGAAAGCTTGGAATGTGGCCGGTGTGTTGCAAAGACCAAAAAACATCACCGTTGGTTTGAAGAGGCCCATGTTCGTGCGGAAGGCTGCCTTCCACTCGTCCCCCTCGCGGATCCGGATATTGTAGTACCCCCAGCGAAGGTCAAGCTTAGTGATGTACTTCACTTTCTTGACCTTGTCGACGAGTTCGTCGATGAGAGGGAGGGGATACTTGTTCTTGATCGTACTGTCATTGAGCTTACGGTAATCCTGGATTGGGCGTAGCGATTTGTCGGCCTTCTTAATGAAGAAGAAGGGTGACGCCATGGGCGATATCGACCGTCGAATGCGACCAGACTTCAGATTTTCATCAAGGAAGTCCTTGAGCGACTGCTGCTCGGTTGGCGTGAGCGGGTAGATTTTACAGTCACTCGGTTTGAAGTCGGGCTTCAAGTCGATGACATGGTCCCAGGGTCGGTGTTCCGGCAGCTTCTCAAAGCCCTTTTCGCTGAAAACGTCGGCGTAGTCGTTGAGGTATGCGGGCCAGGACGCCTTGTCCATTCGCATCTCACTCACCCTCCTCATCTGCTCCACCACCTTCTTTACCTTGCCTAGGTCCTCCACTGGCTCCCTCTCGATCGTACACTCCTCTGGACAGCGAGTGAATTCCATCGAACCCGTTTTCCAGTCGACCTCCGGGTTATGACGGCGGAGCCAGTCGTACCCCAGGAAGATGTTCGACAATGCTAAGGACGTTACCGCCAGGACAATCCTTTCCTTGTGGTGGCCGATCATGAGCTCGACGTCGACATATTCTTCAATCAATCCGGCCTCGTTGTGCGTGCCGTCGGCATTGAGCACTGCAAGGGGTCGGATGTATCGCTTCGTTTCCAACCCATACCGTTCGACAAACCTCACGTCGATGCACGATCCTGTACACCCCGAGTCCACAAGGGCATGCACATCCACCTCTCTCACTTTGCCTGCTACGCTGTGTCCGACGTTCAGGAGAAGGTCCAGCTGGCGTCTGCCAGTTCCTCTCATGAATAGTTGATCGTACTCTTCATTTTTGTTCACACCGGTGGGGACTTCATAATCGGGAAAACCATCGACGTTGTTTGCATCTATGTATTGTACAGACGGTTGGTTATATTTTAGCGAATCTGGATTCGAAGTCCCTTGTTCTTCCAGGTCAGTCGCCCCGATGGCTACGCCTGACCACTCGCAAAACCCTGCGAGTCGACGACCTCTTCATCATTGCCTTCTTCCTCCACATAGTCCTCCACTGTCGACCTCCGAGTGTCTACGACTTCCTCGAAGGCCAATTCCTTCATTGCGCCAAGCTCATCGGTGAGGATGCGACGTTCACCTGGCGCCATCAGTTCCAGCATGCGCTGGATGATCGGTTTTGCCTGCGGGCACTTGTCCTTAAAGTGCCCCAACTCGCCACAGATCCAGCATGCTTGTCATCGTCACGCCTCGTTCATTGAGACGTCCATCGGCTGGCCAGTGCCTCCAAAGGTAATCCCGGTCGCATCGCGTTTGTCGACGTGCAGGGCTGCTATCTGACGGCGAGCCGGGGGCCCTTGTTGTTGCGGGCGGGGCGGAGGTAGGAAGGCACGGCCCCATTGTATCGTGTGGATCTGTTGTTTGCCACGGTCTATCTCAATCGCCTTGTTCTTCCAGTCCTCGTACTTCATCGGAACCGGCGTTGACCTCAACACTCCGCGGACCACCTCGATGTTCATTGCCCGCTTAAGGCGATCGCAGATGACGCTTTCGTCCTTCAGTTCTGCGCGCTTGATGATTACATTGAACTGTTGGAAGAACTCGTCTGCCGTTAGATCCTTCTGGACCTTGTCTCGGAAGTCCTTCAACGCCTTCTCCTTCCGGTTTGGATCGTCGAACGACGCATCCAGTCGTTCTTGGAACCATTCCCAGCTGTCCATGAAGGTTATGACGCCAGATGTTGTGGATTCTTCGACGTAATTTTGAGCCCATGTCGCCGCATTTCCACCCTTCAGGTAGGAGAGGGCAACGTAAATCTTACTCTCCAACATCGGGTACTTGTTCGGGTTCGCGGAGACGAAAAGGAGGACTTCGCATTTGAAGTCGAGGTAATCGTCGCCACCAGTGAATTCATGTGGTCGGGCGACATCGATGTTCGGTACCGTAGTGGAACCGACACCAGTCGGGGCGTTAGAGGCTTGGTGAGCAAAGGCACCCGCTACGATCGCTGCGATCTGCTCCAGCTGTTGTACGCTGAAACCTCCCGCTGACATTGTTGGGACGGGCATGTCTATTTGTCGTTCAGGGGGAGTTGGTGGCGACGAGTCTCGTCGTGTCTCTCTGTACGGTCCTGGAATAGGCGGAAGGATGGTTGATGTCGAAAGCGACGGCGAGATCGGGGTTGTCGGATCTTGCGATGCAGGCGACCACTTTAATCTTCTGCCTCCTTCTAGTGTCGAATACCAGAGTCCCTTCTCGGCACGCCACCAAATGATATACTCAACGCCTGTTTGGGTGACGGTGAACCAAGAGTGACGTTCCTCGTTGTACCAGGATTGAGGCGGAAGAGCACGACATTGTTCCTCGTCAAGATCTATGTTGACGATGGCGGTGGAACAGGGATCAGTTGATTGTTCGATCCAGGGTTACGCCAACGGTGAGAGGGTTCGTCAGCGAGGTTGATAATAATGCAGAAGTGGGCAAGGGAAATGACAATCGACAATGACATCGACGACTGTACGCGTTGTGTTGCCCACGTCCAGGTCAGATGGCTCCTCCACCAAAGGGAGATGCGGAGAGCCAGGGTGGGAGGGAGTTTCCCGATTGGGGCGTCAGGTCCTTCAAGGTCGAGTAGGTGCCCAAATGCAGTAAGAGTCGGGAAAAGTCAGGTTACTTAATACACGAACGTTCGAAAACACCCGGGCAGGGTTGAGGTTTGTCGTTTAGGGGGTTTACACGTCAAGTCCGTCAAGGGGAGCACTCCTCTAGACCGAGTGAAGGCGAGTCGACAGCGACGATGTACGCTGGGGATGAGCCTGGGTGGGGTTCTGCTTTTATGTTAGGCGGGAGTCCGGGAGACGACTCGGACTGGGCAGGCCTCGGCTGACTGTCGCTTGGGACGTGCTATACTCGAGTGGAGACTCGGGACACGCTGTACTCAGGCTAGGTCGTCACGGAGGTAAGAGGATTAATACATATCTAAACTAATACAGAGGGGACGAGTCTCACCTAGGTCGTCACGGAGGTAAGAGGAAAAGCAGAACAAGGAGTTCATGCGATTCCTGAGACCTTATATAGCGACGACCGTGAGATCATATTATCTAATGTTACATAAGTGAGTGGAAAGGGACAAATGAAGGCGGTGTGGGAATGATTGTGTAAGATGGGTAAATATAATGAAAAGAACGAATATAATAAAGGAAATGGTAAAAGGGAAAATAAAAGAAAAGGTGAAAGTTCAGGTTCTAACAGATAGTATAATACCATGCTCTCTTCCATGAAACAGTTCACTCTCTGAATAGAATACTGAGGCCACAGTACTTTGTATGATAATATGGCACAACCTGGCCTCACTGTCGCTTTCAAATAAGTTGCTACTCCCGACGGATTGGGTTGGGGCAGTGAGACAGGCAGACGGCAGACGAGCGCAGTGATGTAGGTTGACGGGACACGGTCTCGTGCTGTGACGCATGAAGCACGCGTCTACAAATCATGAGAACTAATTACTAGCACTGTAGTACTAACAGCCCCGATGTTAATACAATCGGTGCTTGCAAATCAGAAAATAAATAGTTCCCATGTCATTGTATAATAGCCCCTCATTTCGTGGTCATTCCCATTACCTTAACATTCCCCAAAATAAAACAACATGACTGGCACTTTGTATCATAGACAATAGCCTCTCAATTATCAGGTCTTATATTACAATGAATACTCAGCTACATTTTATAGCAAGACCAAGGCTTTCAAGGATAATATGGGAACCCCCGGATCTCATGTCAATATAATATAATCAATCTACATTTTCATTATAAAACACTCCCATTTCAATTTCAAAACACCCGCAGCAACCATCATGTATGACCATTATCTTTTAAATTATAACACAATGGTCTCCATACAATTTCACGACCAGTTCACATTCCCTTTTCATAACAGCTTGCCTATATATCAATTTCACAATCTCATGCCACATCGTGCATGAACCTCTGCGGCCCTACTACCTTCATTATTTAATATTCAGAGCAACTACTAGTGGCATCACTTCCTGCCGTGACCCGCCTCGGGTAATGGGAAATTATGCATTACATCTACATATATACGATTAGCTTCGCTGTCCGGATACCACTTTTCCGACTGAAACTATATGATCACCATTAAACCTTCCTCGATCTCCTCCCTCGCAGAAGAACCCATAAATATCTGCCGTGAGGTGAGTGCAGTCGCGTATATGACGTGAAGGAGGTGTGTCAGACGAGGCATAGTCCCGAGTTGTTGGACGTGGACTCGGAGGGCGCTGGAATGAAATCCGGAACAGACAACCCGGCGCGTCTGTTCGCAAACAACCACCATCATAAAAAATGGCCTCAGTAATGCAAATCTTCACACTTCTTTCTAATCTGATTCTGACATGAGTTACACATCAACAGAGGTCTCCTGCCGCACGATGTTCCAGCGGACAAAGCTACTTGGAATGACGACCTTTTAGAGTTTAAACGTGGGCTAGAACATACTGCGGACAAACTTTGGAAGATGCTCCATAAGTGTGCATCCTTCTCAGCGATAGAGTAAGCTGACATCTCGAATGTAAACGTATTCTGAACAGTGATGTCTCATCTCTCATCAGTGAAGCCCAACGCAGCGCCGCTTGCGGCACGTCGGGATACTGGCTCGCTTGTCAGCACAATATTTCAGCATGAACAAACGCATTCACACTCCCCACCCGCGATATGCTTATGCTCTGTCGTGTCACTTCTTCGCTAGTTCCACGTTTGAGAGCGAGCTCACAAAGGGGTCGAGTGGATTTGTATGTAAGCCCGCATCCTCCTCCAGCGCCCATCGCTCGCCCGCTTCTTCAATTTCGCGAAAGATCTGCCTTTGGTTTGGCGTTAAACACACCTGACGCGGACATGGATAGAGCTGGATGAACGTACCCTATCGAACTTCTCGTCCGACAGCATTTCCTTAGAGTGCGAATGCGAGTGCGAAGGTGAGAAAGACACGTTCCCTGCTCAAGTGTGCAAGCGTTTCCGAGGATGCGCAGGCTTCAGATATAGAACGAGTGTGTGAGACCGCCGGGACCGTGACAGGAACGGGTGGTGCGCCGAGAGCCAACAGCTTCCGGAAAAGACACGAGCTCTCAACCAAGCGTGGAGACAAGCGTGGTAGTCAAGCTCTCACACTAAATGTGTATCACAAGAATTAGATACCGGTCAACGCATTGTATGAGGCTGTTGAGTGGTGCAAATGCTAACACGAACGTACGCACCTGCGACACAGAAAAACTGACAAGCCTTGTTTTCGAGGACGGGATCGGGGTGTCGCGGTGTTACGAATGGGAACAGAGTGCGTGAAATCAGCATCAGTACTGCGTCAGTGATGTGGTTGGCGGTGCATGGAAGTATGTAGTATCAATCTTCACGTTCCTCAAGCCAAATAAGCGACGTCCACCTCTCAAAAAGTTGGACTAGAGCACATCCTTGTCTTGCGGGTATTCCTTTCGACGGTGATCTATCCTGCGACTCTTACTTAGCAAGGCAAGGCAATATGACCTAAGCCAAAAGACACGAGGTGCACATATTGCACGATCTTACATTCATCAGCTATCCGTGATAAAGTACAGATATGAGCGGAAATATTGATGGGAACTCACCTGTTGCACTGCGACATCTCCGTCCTACCGCCTTGCTCCGCCCGACAGTCCTCCACTATGAAAAATCTCGGCTCGTTACCAGACACGTACACCGAATTAACCATCACACGGAGGACAAAGTGCGTTCGCAGATCCGTCCTACGCCCGCAAGAGATTCCGGTCCTGCTCCAACCAGAGCATGGTGTAAGATCGGCTTGTCCACAGGCCCGGCTTTGAATTGAAAAGTAGCGAATCGCAGCTGGTCTAAACCATTACCACTGTTCTGATGTGTTCTAGCACAATGAGTTATCGACGGAGCTTAGAGGTAGTCGCGGCAGGACATCTGACTTGAGCCGCTTGACGGAGGCCATGCGCCTCGAGTCAATCTGTCGGTGCGGATATCCTGCAGAAGTGCAAGTACGGGTAGTATCTCTGTGCGTTGTCTCGACAAGGGATAAAAGATTAAGGAGCATAAGTAGGACGAGCAGCGGAAAGCAGACACGCGTATGGCCAATGACATTGAGGAGTGCGTGATTGGGCACTCGTTGCAGGTAAAGGCGATAGAAAGTCTAACGAGGTATCTTGCCGCGAATTCACCGATAAGTCTATCTTATATGTTACCATACACCGGAGTATCTTAACGTGATGGTGCCCCTCAAGACAGGCTCCTGTTCCTTCTGCCGTTTCAATTGCACTCTCCAGTCTATATGAACCAATCGTTCATTAGCCAGGTCTATTCCGCACTCACTGAGTAAAGCAAGGACGAAGACATACCATTAATATTGTCTATGCTTCGTGCAGCTTCATCGCTTCAGACACATTCCCATTTTCATTAAAAGACACCGGTGAGCTCAAGAATTTCCAGCGACTATATCCTCACTGCCGCTGCAGACAAAGGTAGTCTGCGGTCACATCCAACGGAGACGCGGTTTTCCCAAAAGTGTGGCTCCGGATGGTGGTTGATCGATGATTATTTCACGCTTCGCGACGAACCCAGAATTCTCGTGGTTTTTAATCTTCGCTCGACTTCCCCAACCAAACTCACTAATATATATATACCTATCTTGAACACCTACATTAAAAGGTTGGGGAAAAACATATCCTCTTATGTTGCGCCCAGTCCTGCTTCTGGTGCTCTACTCCACACTACCAGAAATATACCTCAGTAACGAGACGAATGATGGAGATCATGGAATACACTCACGTAACGTACCGTCCTATATCTAGCAAATGCCAGACGGACCTTTAGTATGACGTCGAGATAGAAAGTATACAGATACTTGCTACACTGCAACAGCTCCTTCCTATTATCATCCTTACTAGAAGGGCATCTTTTAATCATGCACGTCTCAATGCCCAGCTCAAGCTACATGCGCATTAAAGGCATCAGTGCCATCATCTCGCGTCCTTCCGCACCTTCAGGCTCAAGCATGTTAATGCAGCGACTCGTCGTCTGCTCCGCGAAGCATCCCTTGAACTGTACACGCCATTGTCTGAGCCGCTTTAGCAGTGGCTCACGGTCCTCAGGATCAACCTCTGGACCGTAGACGGCGAGGAGTGTGGACAGGAATTGACAGATCTCGGCGACGTTGGTCTGTGGGTCGTCGGACTCGAGCAGCTCCACATGGGCGATACGCTTCGCCTCGATGCGCCCCAGGTCGGCGCCTGCAGGAGTCTTGCTAAAACGCATAAAGTACGGCCTGGGGAAGGTTAGTGTGGGTGGGTGGGTGGTTGGATTATGTTGGTTCCTCACGGTGATGTAGACGTACGTATGTCCAACGCAGTTGATCAGTCTTTGAGGTGCATTGTTCGGTGTTCGAAGTTTCCGAAAGGCACCAGTCAGCCTTGGCAGGTACTTTGCCGCGAATTCACTGTTACTTTCAATACATCATCGTGCGAGACACAAAGCTGAGCACGCGCCTCAGTATGACCTCCTGCTGCTTGTACGGCTTCGTCTGCAACAATCCGACCTATACGCGTCAAAGTAATCACACCGCATCAGCTTTTTGCCACTCAAGATAACTTGAATGAAAGGCTTGAGATTTAGAGAGAGGCGAAAGGGAGAAAAGGTCAGCAGAGCTGGAAAGGAAAGCGACTTACCGTCCTGGAAGTCATAAACAAGTTCCTCGCCTCGAGCACGTCCGACGTCCGCTGCTCAGCTTCAGCCTGCTCACGTTCTTCATCCGGATTAATGCCTGCAGCGGCGAAAAGGTCATCTGCAGAGATGCTTGGGTAAAACGACATGTCCTGGTTGTCTTCCCTCGAGGTCATAGTGGATTAGAAAAGAAAAGACGCGTCGCGACGCGTCGATGACAACAAGCACCCCTATATTTCCTCTTTTAGTCTGTCAGGGAGAAATGCATACAGAAGTCGGAAGAAACAGTCACCATATGCATTTACTCTTATGTTCTTCGGCGAAGGTGCTATTGCACGATTCAGTTCATTACGGAAAAAGAGGACGACAGCGATAGTATACAATAGCACGGATCTACATTTTACACAAAGATGGGCTATAGCGAGATGTAGTCCCAGCCAAATACGATTTCCGAATGAAGAAAGCCTAGGGACAAAAAGGCATATTAAGGAGTGGATTTTGGGTGCGTCAGTAGACAAAAGGACGTACCAGTGAAGAATATCAGGTCAAGAATCGTCCAATGCAGACTCCAGAGAATCTAGTGTGGATGTACCATCCTTCATCTTACGGCAGAAATAGAACTCGAATGTGATAGAAATGTCTCCCGCAGTCTGGCGGAGTTCGAGAAAGAATGGTACGACGACCTCCGGTATCCCGCTGCAGTTACAGAAGTGAAGACGTCGCAGGGAATGCGTCATGAAGGGCTCCGAGCCGCAATCCCATATCAGATTTACCCCCTGCAATGACAGTGTTTCAACATGCCGAGGCATGTATTTGAAGATGAACCCGATGTCCACGGTGTGTTCTCGCGGCCAAACCTCCAAAGTAAGCTCCTGAAGGGATGTGCTGGCCAGCAGAAAGCGCGACAGTGAGTTATGAAGTGCCTGCATACTATTTTCGCCGACGTCGATATAAAGCTTCAGTTTCAAAATGGCAGAAAGGCTCATTTTTTCAACTAAGAAATCAACTAAACGTTCAAACTCGTCCAGGTCGAAAAGGACATCAAGCGAAACAAGGCTTGGGAGTGCTACCGGGCCCAACAGGTTCACGGTACCTAGGCCATCGATTTTTTCGTGATGTGGGAATTCGATATGAAGTTCTTGGAGCAGATTTGACGATGATAGGAAATCCGCCAATTCTTTCACCCGAAATTGTCGTTTGTACAAGTGCAGACTGCATCGGACCAGACTGCTTCCTAGAGTAGGTCGCGGAACAAAAGTGGCGTCTAACACACGGAGTGCTGGCATCTCCCATGGGTCATAGAAATGTATGGAAGGAATGTCATCTATGATCCAGAGTGTGTGAAGAACTGGCCATCGAAAGCCGTTCGAATACTGTTGTAACTCCTCTCCAAAGGAATTCCACCGAGCCTCGATGCGTAGATCTTCAAGGCGTGATGACAGTGACAGAAAAGCCTTCAAGGATTCGATGGAGTCAGGGGTATCGCGTGGTTTAACTATGACGCCTTTTAGAGAAAGGACCCCACTCCGCTCCGCAAACGCCCTGGTTTGTTCGGGAGGCCAATATGATAGCAACTTGAACTTTGCCCAGATTTCGGGGCATGAGATGACAACCGATCGAAAGCGTCTGCATACGTGCGATAGTGCCACTGTGTGTTTTATACCAGTGGCAACGTAGAAGAGTATTTCTGAAAGTACTTCGTCCGGTAGTCGTTGCAGCCCATAGTTCAGCGCCGTCTGCGTAATATGGCATTCCATATTTTTGGTCTTTTCATCCAAATCATTTATCCTTTCGTTCATGTTCCCTGCGAAGATGCAGAGAGTACGCAGCACATCCACTGACACCGCATGAGCCTTTCGCATAGACCTAAGTGCCTCGAATTTATTATTAACATATTGGGCTTCACTGCTGAGAGATGTAACATTGCCATTCAGAATACTTTTGCATGCGAGATAACAACTTACTCTATCGCAGAGAAGGATACACACTCATCGACCATCTTCCAGATTTTGTCTGCGGCACGTTCTAGCCCTCGAATTGACTCGTGAAAGCTGATGTTCCAAGTAGCTTTGCTTGCTAGAGTCTCTTGTGGTAGGAGACCTCTGTCGATGTTCCTAGAGCTCACGTCAGAATCAGGTTAGAGAGAATTGTGGACAACTTGCATTTCTGAGGCCATTTTTTATGATGGTGAAACGACAACAGACGCGTCGAGTCATACCACACAGCCCGAACACTTCCTATTTTAGATTTCCTCCACCGCCGATCATAAGGCCGAGCAACCCGACTCGACACAGCTGCCCTTCCCTCACTCGTATTTCACCTTTTGTGTGTGTGCACACTTCAGGCTACCCCTAAAAGTAGACCTATTAGGCTAATTCTTACACACAGATAATTAGCCTATTAGGGGTCAGGTTTGGGTGTACCCAATTTCCTGGGTGCACCCAGTGGGTGTGAGCTGGGTATACCCAATTGTAATTACCGTGGGAAAATTAGGCCTACCCAGTTTCTAGGGCACTCCCAACTGGGCCTCCCCAATGTTCCTAGGTGGGCATGCCTAATTTTCTGGGTGTGCCCATATGGGCATGCCCAATTTTTTGGGTGTACCCAGGTGGACATGCCCTGGGTGTACCCAGATATGTCACTGTCACTGACTGTCTGGGGGACTTTTGGGCACACCCAGAAAATCATCCCTCCCTCCCCTTTTATTTTTTTATTTTCTTCTTCAGCTGTATACTTCTAATGGCTTCATAGATGCATATATAAATATAGGTTGCATGCTGAATGTGCATCTGCTATTTTAAGCTCTGTATATAGCTTGTAGACATTATAAAGTATGAAAGTCAATTATATTGACATCTGAGCTTGCTATTGCAGAATACCCATTGTCAAGTGCAAATAGCAAGTTGTTTGATTAAGCTTTGAGCTCAGTTTTGAATGTATCTTGACCTCAATCAAGCTCAAATTTTATTTATTTTATTTGGGACTTCATTCTACTTCAAAGTTCAAATCTCAATTCTATTGCTAAAACTTTCTTCTCCCTTAGGTCATAACAATCAAGCTAGAACCTCATGGTTGATTCTTGAGCTCTACATTCATTCTCAAATTGAGCAGCTTCTGTAAGCCCACCAGAGCATTTTTACCACATCTGACTTAACATCAACTGGCTGGACATCATGTCATGACTCTGAGGTACTGAGCTGCTGATATTCCAAGATGCACAAACTCCAGAAGGCCACCATACATCCATACCATGACTGCACTGAGTCTGAGCCTGAAACTTGGTGGCAGCATAGCCTCTGGACATTTGGAGCATAGCACATTATATTCTATTTATATTCTTTTCATATTCCCTTCACTCCCCAACCCATCCAAAGCTAATATGAACTCATTCAAAGCTCATATGCACTTGCACTGAGTCAAGTGATCCTTTGGCAGACATATACTAAAGATTTATGCATTCTGAGAGTAATTCTCAACAGATTCCTTTCAGACTGGTACTGTATAGTTCATATTATATAATCCTTCCTATTTGAACCCTTTCTGATGCCTTTGTTGCCTCAGTCTCTCTGACAGCAACAAATATTGTTTTGTCCTGTCTGCCTTGTGGGCTCAAGTGTTGGCACTATCTAGGTGCCTTCTATATAGGATCAATTTATTACTGCAAAGAGAAATAAGATTAGATACTACTGAGATGAAAAGGAGAGCCTGACTGAGAGAGCCTAGATGTCTTAGGTATATACAAAGATTTGGAGGTGTCCAGTTGGATGTGCCTAAAACATTTGAGAGTGTCTAGCTAGGTATTCCCAGATACATTGGGTATGCCCAGTTGGGCACTTCCAATTATTTGGGTATGCCCAGTTGGGCACTCCCAATTATTTGGGCACACCCAGTTGGACACTCCCAATTATTTGGGCACGCCCAGTTGGGCACTCCTAATTATTTGGGCATGCCCAGTTGGGCACTCCCAATTATTTGGGTACGCCCAGTTGGGCACTCCCAATTATTTGGGTATGCCCAGTTGGGCACTCCCAACCATCTGGGTACACCCAGTTGGGCACTCCCAACCATCTGGGTACACCCAGTTGGGCACTCCCAACCATCTGGGTACACCCAGTTGGGCACTCCCAACCATCTGGGTACACCCAGTTGGGCACTCCCAACCATCTGGGTACACCCAGTTGGGCACTCCCAACCATCTGGGTACACCCAGTTGGGCACTCCCAACCATCTGGGTACGCCCAGTTGGGCACTCCCAACCATCTGGGTACACCCAGTTGGGCACTCCCAACTATTTGGGAATACCCAGTTGGGTGTGCCTAGCTACTTATTATCTTTTTTAATTTCTGCCTAAGATTTTTTTTTCTTTTTTTGAGAAGTAAAAACTGTTATGTCATGAAAATCAATTGGGTCTAGAATAGAAGTCTTGAATATTCTATGGAGAATCTCTCAATCATTTTACTATAGGCTCTGAATCTTAGCTGCCTTGCTCTGAAGACCAATCAATACACTGCAAGCCACTGCAGGTCAGATGACAATGTTGTTTGATGTGAAAGCAAAAGAAAGTAATGTTTGCTGTGCACTGAGCACTGCATGTTGGTGAGCTACAATGACCATACTAGAACATGCTCCAAGGGTCAGCAGCATCATACTGATCATGTTGGTACAGAGCATAGCTTGGGGAGTTGGACTGATCCGCCAGGAAAATGAGCGAGTTCATGGTAGCAGTGTACTTGTTGGGGCCATGGTCACTGTAGTTGAAAAGCAAAGTCACACCCTGAATATACATGTGCAAAAAACCACTGAGGTTCAAGTTTGGGTTGTTACTGAACATGCCAAACTCCGAACCAGTTGCTGACACAAGCGAAGAGGTTATCTCAGACTAGCCAGTCATTCCGAAGTACCAATAGTTTTTTAGTTTGCTGTCTCCACCCACAAACCATCATCTGAGACAGCAAAGCAGTTCTCCTTCGCATTCGCAACAGTAAGAGGAAGAAGCTGCACTGTGTTTCCAGTCATGTCATCACTAAGGATGGTGAGAGATGCCAAAGTGAGACCACCATTGCAAACACAGTTCCAGTTACCCTTAATATCAGCATCTGACCACCAGCCATTCGTGCCCTGTGCCAGAGCAGCAATGCCAAGGGACAGACCATACTGGTTCAAAGTGGACCAGATCATCTCCTTCTTGTCATCAGCCCACATGTCGTAAAGCTAGTTGTAAGCAATACCAAAAGCGGCGGACATTTCAGCAGTGTCAAGAAAATGAGCAGGACTCCACCTGTCAACAGCGGGATCCCATGAGGTCGAGCCATTGCCAGCAGCATTCTGCAAGTACAACATATCAGCATGTACGAGGATGCAAATTATATAATGAGCCAAACCTGGAGCTCTAGCCAGGTACGGTCAACTCACAATGAATCGTTCGTCATGCGGTAGACATACGCAAAGGCCTTATGCACTCTTTGACTTGACGGCAGGCATCAAGCATACCACTGGCACCATCCATGAAATACGGGACAGGGTCCATGGCCTTCCAATCAGAGGCATTGCCGAAGATCGTCTGGTTCCAGCCGCTGAAGTAAGGGTCGTGCGCAATAAGGTTAGGCAGCACTTCCCACTTGAAAGCCGGCTCAATGAGACGCAGCTAGAGCAAAAGTAGCGTGTCTTCCTCACAGTCTGGACCTGGTTCTTCTGCATGGTGATGGTGATGTCGATGTGACGCTCTGGGATAGATGCACGGCCGCATCATCTGGCAGCGTCGCAGCACATCTAAGTGCCCTGTTTGCCATGCCTGCCTTCGTCCTCACATGACCAAACTCCGGGCTTGCGCCTGCATCTGACAAGGGTGGACTCGGGAAGTGCATCACGTTGTGCACTGCAGAAACCGGAGACGATCCAAATGCGCTTGCACCCTAGCTTTTCATGTGTTGCATGCCGCGTGACTGCTCTTCCTGCGGCGGCGTAGTACTCTTGCCGACCCAGAGACGCGGTCCTAGGGCATCGCCCAGTGCGCGTTCGCGGCGTCCAACCACATGTGATGGGACCGGAGAGATTCACCCATGTTCGATTTGAATAGCATCGATCCTGTAATGATTTCGATACGAGAGTGAGTGCGGCGACGAAAGTGCGCCGCGGGCGAAGAAGCGGCAATGACAGAGGTGACAGCGGTGTGAGCGGTTTTGCAAGGATCTTACGACGCTTGTCATTAGACTGCCTTTGAGTCTGCATCTGCTGAGTGGATGGAAGCGAAGCGTCCATCTGGTAGACTGTCGGCACGCGCGATCTGTCGGAGGGGTCCATTGACGTCAGCTCTGTCAGAAAACCGCAGGGGTTGGACGTGTCCGAAGAGGTATTCGCCTTTGACGAGAGAGACACCTCGCCTTCCCTCTTATCCAACTCCGGCTCGACCCGTCACCTTCCCCCGCACCGCCCCGATGTAGCAGAGCGCCGACTGCAGGACGCTACGTCTCGTGCGTGAACGGCGAGGCGAGTGCGATGCAACGCGTATGCGACGAAGTGCGCAAGCGTATTCGGTATCACTGGTGCCCCTCTTGATCCTGCCATTGCGGTAGCGGGGGGCACGCAAGACGACTGCGGTCGAGGACGATGTGGAAGAGGTGGAGGACGACGGAGGAAGGATCTCGGGGCAGTTGAAGGTATGGCTGACGAAGCGCGCACAGAGCTTGCTGGTGTCTTCGTGCCCGTAGTAAGTGGCGACTGCCGGTGGGGGTGCTGCCGGCGCGGGGTGGTGCGAGTGGTGTGCGCGCGGGACTGCCGATGACTGTTTTTTGTCGAACGTTTTCGGCGCGGTCGGAGGAAAAAAAACGCGATAGAGAAAAAGACACCGATCAACAGCCGCTCATCACTCAATTATCAGAGATCGGGGGGAAAGAGGGGGGACGCTTACAGAACTCGAGGTAGATGCTGCGGCAGCGGCGGACGCAGAAGACGATTTCGCAGGTGGAGGCGGGGCGTACGTCGCGCGGTGCACGCGCCGGAAGGGCGAGTGGTTCGAGCTGGCACTCGATGATGATATCGAATGCTGATGCGGATGGGGGTGGGGATGGCGCGGGGCGTGGACGGTGGCCATATTCGCTGCGGCGGGCTCTCTGGCTCTAGGCGTTGACGAGCGTCTGTGAGCATCAAAGGACAGGTGGAGTTGATGCGTGAGAAGAGGTCGCTACGAATGTTTTGATTGGAACGAGATCCTTCTCGGACACAACGGTTGCGTCGCGTTCGCCGAAGTGCGCAGTGAGAAAGGCAGATGAGAAAACGGCTGACGTCGATGTTGAGGCGTGTGGAACATTGGCGGGGGCAGAAGGAAGAGGTGAGGAATGCGTCCCAGGTGAACAGGGCGAGGGAAGTTGAACCGCTCGACGGTTTCGGTAGATGTCGCCAGTCCCTCCCTGCCTGACAATGACGAGAGAGAGGACAGCGACGTTGCGACCGATGATGCAGCCACGGGCCGGCTTGCACTTTCTCACCAGTGCGGCAGAGACGGTAGCAAGAGTGACCAGCAGAAAGGAGAAGGCGAGCAGTTAGGAATGAGTACACCCTGCTTCATCGGGAAGTCCTGCTCGTCGTTTCCGCCAGAGACGCGGAAGACGTGGCCCTTGAACTCATCACCGAGCAAGTCGCTGGGGACACCTGGGACATCTTCTTGCCGTGGAAAATGCGGTAACGACCACCTCGCTATGAAGCACTTCTCGGTAGAAGGTCAGCTCGAATCCAAGGCTATTCTCTACATTCCGAAGCGGTGAGTCTCCTTGCTGGCCTTGCTATGAACCTGTTTCTGACGTCTCTTTTAGCGCACCGTTCGACCTCTTCGAGTCCAAGAAGAAGCGTAACAACATTAAGCTCTACGTCCGCCCCGTCTTCATTATGGACGACTGCGAGGATCTCATCCCCGAGTACCTTAACTTCGTCAAGGGTATCGTCGACTCTGAAGATCTCCCGCTCAACATCTCGCGTGAGACGCTCCAGCAGAACAAGATTCTCAAGGTCATCCGCAAGAACATCGTGAAGAAGTGCCTCGACCTCATCCAGGAGATCTCGGAGGACAAGGACAATTTCAAGAAGTTCTACGAGGCGTTCGGCAAGAGCCTCAAGCTTGGTATCCACGAGGATGCGCAGAACCGCAGCAAGCTCGCCGAGTTCCTCCGCTTCTACTCGACGAAGTCGACTGAGGAGCAGGTCTCGCTGAAAAAGGGTACGTGTTCAAGCGGCGGCCCTGTTCCATTATTTGGTTACTGACAGCTTACCGCAGACTACATCACGCGGATGCCTGAGATTCAGAAGTCCATCTACTACCTCACTGGCGAGTCGCTCAATGCCGTCAAGGACTCTCCCTTCCTTGAGGCTCTCAAGAAGAAGGGCTTCGAGGTACTCCTGCTTGTTGACCCGATCGACGAGTACGCCGTCACTCAGCTCAAGGAGTTCGACGGTCACAAGCTCGTGTGCGTGTCGAAGGAGGGTCTGGAGCTCGAGGAGACCGAAGAGGAGAAGAAGGAGCGCGAGAGTGAGGCCTCGCAGTTCGAGGAGCTCTGCAAGGTCGTCAAGGATGCGCTCGGCGACAAGGTCGAGAAGGTCGTCATCTCGAACCGCGTCACCGACTCACCATGTGTGCTTGTCACCGGCCAGTTCGGCTGGTCCGCAAATATGGAGCGCATCATGAAGGCGCAGGCGCTTCGCGACTCGTCAATGTCATCGTACATGGCGTCGAAGAAGACGCTTGAGTTTAACCCGCACAACGCGATCATCAAGGTCCTTCGATGTTGATCGTCTTTTGCTGGCCCATCGCCAGGTCAGCGATGTCGACACTTCATGGCCGGTGGTGTCTTGAGGAGCTCGTCGTGTTCTGTCCCTTCAGGCAAGCAAAAAAAATGATGAAAAGTAATTATTAGTATATTCAAATAGTTTTTATGATTATTTTTTTTGCTTACCTTGAGTGTGTGGCCGGTGGGACAGCCGTGCTCGTCGTCGATGGTGAAGACGAAACGACACGAACAACGACGACGCGTTGGTTGTGTTGCCTAATTTGGCCGATCGCCGCGTCTCAAACAAGCAATCAAAGCATTCCGATTCTTTCGGAAATCTCGAAAGTCTCAGCTGTTGGCCTCAAACAAATTCTACGGACGCGTTTAAAAATACAAAAAAATACGGAATAGTTTTATTATGTATGTATCTATATCATAGCCAATAATTACGCGTCAAACGCGTTTTTTTATGGAGTAATAAATACAACAGTAATCTTGACATGCAGCACCAGGCCTCCAGAAGCATACACAAAAGTACAATATACCCTGAAAGGCCTGGCACCTATTCTATCATGAAGTAAGTGATACATTGTGTATGCATGCAAGGTTTCAAGCCAATCAGACATGAACTGACTTCATAATAGAGAAGGAGGTGGTTTCATGAGATCTTCTGAATCTGAGTGTTTTGTATATCCTGTTCCCACTTTCTACTTTGATGGCACATAAAATATTAAGCATATCCAGAATGGATATGTCTATGTTTCTGTAAGTTTACAAGTTTCCAGCCTCAGTGGTTGGAGCTGGGTGAATTGAAAAACATCGAAAAGCATGGTTTTTAGAAGTTCAGAGAAAGCATATATTCATGTTTTTAGTTGGTTCACAGTATGAGAAGCTCAACAAAATTAGTTATTTGTATTTAAGTATGCTGCAAGAAAGATATCCAGTCCTTAGTTTTGTGGGTGAGGAAAAAGTTCGGAATTGGGAGTGAAATGAGAGGTGATACAGTTCATGTTTTGTGAAACTCGACACAAATCCAAGAAACACAGAGCAGTTTTGCATGTATTTCCTCTCCCCCTTCAGAACTTTCCTCTAACTCCGAGATCTAGCACCTGATTACATTTATTGTAGTCATATAAAGTACTAATATCTATTTTATAGAGCTTCCTGAGGTTTGGAATAAAGCAACAACATGAATATATGCTTTCTCTGAACTTCTAAAAACCATGCTTTTCGATGTTTTTCAATTCACCCAGCTCCAACCACTGAGGCTGGAAACTTGTAAACTTACAGAAACATAGACATATCCATTCTGGATATGCTTAATATTTTATGTGCCATCAAAGTAGAAAGTGGGAACAGGATATACAAAACACTCAGATTCAGAAGATCTCATGAAACCACCTCCTTCTCTATTATGAAGTCAGTTCATGTCTGATTGGCTTGAAACCTTGCATGCATACACAATGTATCACTTACTTCATGATAGAATAGGTGCCAGGCCTTTCAGGGTATATTGTACTTTTGTGTATGCTTCTGGAGGCCTGGTGCTGCATGTCAAGATTACTGTTGTATTTATTACTCCATAAAAAAACGCGTTTGACGCGTAATTATTGGCTATGATATAGATACATACATAATAAAACTATTCCGTATTTTTTTGTATTTTTAAACGCGTCCGTAGAATTTGTTTGAGGCCAACAGCTGAGACTTTCGAGATTTCCGAAAGAATCGGAATGCTTTGATTGCTTGTTTGAGACGCGGCGATCGGCCAAATTAGGCAACACAACCAACGCGTCGTCGTTGTTCGTGTCGTTTCGTCTTCACCATCGACGACGAGCACGGCTGTCCCACCGGCCACACACTCAAGGTAAGCAAAAAAAATAATCATAAAAACTATTTGAATATACTAATAATTACTTTTCATCATTTTTTTTGCTTGCCTGAAGGGACAGAACACGACGAGCTCCTCAAGACACCACCGGCCATGAAGTGTCGACATCGCTGACCTGGCGATGGGCCAGCAAAAGACGATCAACATCGAAGGACCTTGATGATCGCGTTGTGCGGGTTAAACTCAAGCGTCTTCTTCGACGCCATGTACGATGACATTGACGAGTCGCGAAGCGCCTGCGCCTTCATGATGCGCTCCATATTTGCGGACCAGCCGAACTGGCCGGTGACAAGCACACATGGTGAGTCGGTGACGCGGTTCGAGATGACGACCTTCTCGACCTTGTCGCCGAGCGCATCCTTGACGACCTTGCAGAGCTCCTCGAACTGCGAGGCCTCACTCTCGCGCTCCTTCTTCTCCTCTTCGGTCTCCTCGAGCTCCAGACCCTCCTTCGACACGCACACGAGCTTGTGACCGTCGAACTCCTTGAGCTGAGTGACGGCGTACTCGTCGATCGGGTCAACAAGCAGGAGTACCTCGAAGCCCTTCTTCTTGAGAGCCTCAAGGAAGGGAGAGTCCTTGACGGCATTGAGCGACTCGCCAGTGAGGTAGTAGATGGACTTCTGAATCTCAGGCATCCGCGTGATGTAGTCTGCGGTAAGCTGTCAGTAACCAAATAATGGAACAGGGCCGCCGCTTGAACACGTACCCTTTTTCAGCGAGACCTGCTCCTCAGTCGACTTCGTCGAGTAGAAGCGGAGGAACTCGGCGAGCTTGCTGCGGTTCTGCGCATCCTCGTGGATACCAAGCTTGAGGCTCTTGCCGAACGCCTCGTAGAACTTCTTGAAATTGTCCTTGTCCTCCGAGATCTCCTGGATGAGGTCGAGGCACTTCTTCACGATGTTCTTGCGGATGACCTTGAGAATCTTGTTCTGCTGGAGCGTCTCACGCGAGATGTTGAGCGGGAGATCTTCAGAGTCGACGATACCCTTGACGAAGTTAAGGTACTCGGGGATGAGATCCTCGCAGTCGTCCATAATGAAGACGGGGCGGACGTAGAGCTTAATGTTGTTACGCTTCTTCTTGGACTCGAAGAGGTCGAACGGTGCGCTAAAAGAGACGTCAGAAACAGGTTCATAGCAAGGCCAGCAAGGAGACTCACCGCTTCGGAATGTAGAGAATAGCCTTGGATTCGAGCTGACCTTCTACCGAGAAGTGCTTCATAGCGAGGTGGTCGTTACCGCATTTTCCACGGCAAGAAGATGTCCCAGGTGTCCCCAGCGACTTGCTCGGTGATGAGTTCAAGGGCCACGTCTTCCGCGTCTCTGGCGGAAACGACGAGCAGGACTTCCCGATGAAGCAGGGTGTACTCATTCCTAACTGCTCGCCTTCTCCTTTCTGCTGGTCACTCTTGCTACCGTCTCTGCCGCACTGGTGAGAAAGTGCAAGCCGGCCCGTGGCTGCATCATCGGTCGCAACGTCGCTGTCCTCTCTCTCGTCATTGTCAGGCAGGGAGGGACTGGCGACATCTACCGAAACCGTCGAGCGGTTCAACTTCCCTCGCCCTGTTCACCTGGGACGCATTCCTCACCTCTTCCTTCTGCCCCCGCCAATGTTCCACACGCCTCAACATCGACGTCAGCCGTTTTCTCATCTGCCTTTCTCACTGCGCACTTCGGCGAACGCGACGCAACCGTTGTGTCCGAGAAGGATCTCGTTCCAATCAAAACATTCGTAGCGACCTCTTCTCACGCATCAACTCCACCTGTCCTTTGATGCTCACAGACGCTCGTCAACGCCTAGAGCCAGAGAGCCCGCCGCAGCGAATATGGCCACCGTCCACGCCCCGCGCCATCCCCACCCCCATCCGCATCAGCATTCGATATCATCATCGAGTGCCAGCTCGAACCACTCGCCCTTCCGGCGCGTGCACCGCGCGACGTACGCCCCGCCTCCACCTGCGAAATCGTCTTCTGCGTCCGCCGCTGCCGCAGCATCTACCTCGAGTTCTGTAAGCGTCCCCCCTCTTTCCCCCCGATCTCTGATAATTGAGTGATGAGCGGCTGTTGATCGGTGTCTTTTTCTCTATCGCGTTTTTTTTCCTCCGACCGCGCCGAAAACGTTCGACAAAAAACAGTCATCGGCAGTCCCGCGCGCACACCACTCGCACCACCCCGCGCCGGCAGCACCCCCACCGGCAGTCGCCACTTACTACGGGCACGAAGACACCAGCAAGCTCTGTGCGCGCTTCGTCAGCCATACCTTCAACTGCCCCGAGATCCTTCCTCCGTCGTCCTCCACCTCTTCCACATCGTCCTCGACCGCAGTCGTCTTGCGTGCCCCCCGCTACCGCAATGGCAGGATCAAGAGGGGCACCAGTGATACCGAATACGCTTGCGCACTTCGTCGCATACGCGTTGCATCGCACTCGCCTCGCCGTTCACGCACGAGACGTAGCGTCCTGCAGTCGGCGCTCTGCTACATCGGGGCGGTGCGGGGGAAGGTGACGGGTCGAGCCGGAGTTGGATAAGAGGGAAGGCGAGGTGTCTCTCTCGTCAAAGGCGAATACCTCTTCGGACACGTCCAACCCCTGCGGTTTTCTGACAGAGCTGACGTCAATGGACCCCTCCGACAGATCGCGCGTGCCGACAGTCTACCAGATGGACGCTTCGCTTCCATCCACTCAGCAGATGCAGACTCAAAGGCAGTCTAATGACAAGCGTCGTAAGATCCTTGCAAAACCGCTCACACCGCTGTCACCTCTGTCATTGCCGCTTCTTCGCCCGCGGCGCACTTTCGTCGCCGCACTCACTCTCGTATCGAAATCATTACAGGATCGATGCTATTCAAATCGAACATGGGTGAATCTCTCCGGTCCCATCACATGTGGTTGGACGCCGCGAACGCGCACTGGGCGATGCCCTAGGACCGCGTCTCTGGGTCGGCAAGAGTACTACGCCGCCGCAGGAAGAGCAGTCACGCGGCATGCAACACATGAAAAGCTAGGGTGCAAGCGCATTTGGATCGTCTCCGGTTTCTGCAGTGCACAACGTGATGCACTTCCCGAGTCCACCCTTGTCAGATGCAGGCGCAAGCCCGGAGTTTGGTCATGTGAGGACGAAGGCAGGCATGGCAAACAGGGCACTTAGATGTGCTGCGACGCTGCCAGATGATGCGGCCGTGCATCTATCCCAGAGCGTCACATCGACATCACCATCACCATGCAGAAGAACCAGGTCCAGACTGTGAGGAAGACACGCTACTTTTGCTCTAGCTGCGTCTCATTGAGCCGGCTTTCAAGTGGGAAGTGCTGCCTAACCTTATTGCGCACGACCCTTACTTCAGCGGCTGGAACCAGACGATCTTCGGCAATGCCTCTGATTGGAAGGCCATGGACCCTGTCCCGTATTTCATGGATGGTGCCAGTGGTATGCTTGATGCCTGCCGTCAAGTCAAAGAGTGCATAAGGCCTTTGCGTATGTCTACCGCATGACGAACGATTCATTGTGAGTTGACCGTACCTGGCTAGAGCTCCAGGTTTGGCTCATTATATAATTTGCATCCTCGTACATGCTGATATGTTGTACTTGCAGAATGCTGCTGGCAATGGCTCGACCTCATGGGATCCCGCTGTTGACAGGTGGAGTCCTGCTCATTTTCTTGACACTGCTGAAATGTCCGCCGCTTTTGGTATTGCTTACAACTAGCTTTACGACATGTGGGCTGATGACAAGAAGGAGATGATCTGGTCCACTTTGAACCAGTATGGTCTGTCCCTTGGCATTGCTGCTCTGGCACAGGGCACGAATGGCTGGTGGTCAGATGCTGATATTAAGGGTAACTGGAACTGTGTTTGCAATGGTGGTCTCACTTTGGCATCTCTCACCATCCTTAGTGATGACATGACTGGAAACACAGTGCAGCTTCTTCCTCTTACTGTTGCGAATGCGAAGGAGAACTGCTTTGCTGTCTCAGATGATGGTTTGTGGGTGGAGACAGCAAACTAAAAAACTATTGGTACTTCGGAATGACTGGCTAGTCTGAGATAACCTCTTCGCTTGTGTCAGCAACTGGTTCGGAGTTTGGCATGTTCAGTAACAACCCAAACTTGAACCTCAGTGGTTTTTTGCACATGTATATTCAGGGTGTGACTTTGCTTTTCAACTACAGTGACCATGGCCCCAACAAGTACACTGCTACCATGAACTCGCTCATTTTCCTGGCGGATCAGTCCAACTCCCCAAGCTATGCTCTGTACCAACATGATCAGTATGATGCTGCTGACCCTTGGAGCATGTTCTAGTATGGTCATTGTAGCTCACCAACATGCAGTGCTCAGTGCACAGCAAACATTACTTTCTTTTGCTTTCACATCAAACAACATTGTCATCTGACCTGCAGTGGCTTGCAGTGTATTGATTGGTCTTCAGAGCAAGGCAGCTAAGATTCAGAGCCTATAGTAAAATGATTGAGAGATTCTCCATAGAATATTCAAGACTTCTATTCTAGACCCAATTGATTTTCATGACATAACAGTTTTTACTTCTCAAAAAAAGAAAAAAAAATCTTAGGCAGAAATTAAAAAAGATAATAAGTAGCTAGGCACACCCAACTGGGTATTCCCAAATAGTTGGGAGTGCCCAACTGGGTGTACCCAGATGGTTGGGAGTGCCCAACTGGGCGTACCCAGATGGTTGGGAGTGCCCAACTGGGTGTACCCAGATGGTTGGGAGTGCCCAACTGGGTGTACCCAGATGGTTGGGAGTGCCCAACTGGGTGTACCCAGATGGTTGGGAGTGCCCAACTGGGTGTACCCAGATGGTTGGGAGTGCCCAACTGGGTGTACCCAGATGGTTGGGAGTGCCCAACTGGGTGTACCCAGATGGTTGGGAGTGCCCAACTGGGCATACCCAAATAATTGGGAGTGCCCAACTGGGCGTACCCAAATAATTGGGAGTGCCCAACTGGGCATGCCCAAATAATTAGGAGTGCCCAACTGGGCGTGCCCAAATAATTGGGAGTGTCCAACTGGGTGTGCCCAAATAATTGGGAGTGCCCAACTGGGCATACCCAAATAATTGGAAGTGCCCAACTGGGCATACCCAATGTATCTGGGAATACCTAGCTAGACACTCTCAAATGTTTTAGGCACATCCAACTGGACACCTCCAAATCTTTGTATATACCTAAGACATCTAGGCTCTCTCAGTCAGGCTCTCCTTTTCATCTCAGTAGTATCTAATCTTATTTCTCTTTGCAGTAATAAATTGATCCTATATAGAAGGCACCTAGATAGTGCCAACACTTGAGCCCACAAGGCAGACAGGACAAAACAATATTTGTTGCTGTCAGAGAGACTGAGGCAACAAAGGCATCAGAAAGGGTTCAAATAGGAAGGATTATATAATATGAACTATACAGTACCAGTCTGAAAGGAATCTGTTGAGAATTACTCTCAGAATGCATAAATCTTTAGTATATGTCTGCCAAAGGATCACTTGACTCAGTGCAAGTGCATATGAGCTTTGAATGAGTTCATATTAGCTTTGGATGGGTTGGGGAGTGAAGGGAATATGAAAAGAATATAAATAGAATATAATGTGCTATGCTCCAAATGTCCAGAGGCTATGCTGCCACCAAGTTTCAGGCTCAGACTCAGTGCAGTCATGGTATGGATGTATGGTGGCCTTCTGGAGTTTGTGCATCTTGGAATATCAGCAGCTCAGTACCTCAGAGTCATGACATGATGTCCAGCCAGTTGATGTTAAGTCAGATGTGGTAAAAATGCTCTGGTGGGCTTACAGAAGCTGCTCAATTTGAGAATGAATGTAGAGCTCAAGAATCAACCATGAGGTTCTAGCTTGATTGTTATGACCTAAGGGAGAAGAAAGTTTTAGCAATAGAATTGAGATTTGAACTTTGAAGTAGAATGAAGTCCCAAATAAAATAAATAAAATTTGAGCTTGATTGAGGTCAAGATACATTCAAAACTGAGCTCAAAGCTTAATCAAACAACTTGCTATTTGCACTTGACAATGGGTATTCTGCAATAGCAAGCTCAGATGTCAATATAATTGACTTTCATACTTTATAATGTCTACAAGCTATATACAGAGCTTAAAATAGCAGATGCACATTCAGCATGCAACCTATATTTATATATGCATCTATGAAGCCATTAGAAGTATACAGCTGAAGAAGAAAATAAAAAAATAAAAGGGGAGGGAGGGATGATTTTCTGGGTGTGCCCAAAAGTCCCCCAGACAGTCAGTGACAGTGACATATCTGGGTACACCCAGGGCATGTCCACCTGGGTACACCCAAAAAATTGGGCATGCCCATATGGGCACACCCAGAAAATTAGGCATGCCCACCTAGGAACATTGGGGAGGCCCAGTTGGGAGTGCCCTAGAAACTGGGTAGGCCTAATTTTCCCACGGTAATTACAATTGGGTATACCCAGCTCACACCCACTGGGTGCACCCAGGAAATTGGGTACACCCAAACCTGACCCCTAATAGGCTAATTATCTGTGTGTAAGAATTAGCCTAATAGGTCTACTTTTAGGGGTAGCCTGAAGTGCAGGCGAGCATGTCTCCCTTGACGAGCTTGGGATTCCAATGGGAACGTCAGATGGCCTAAGCCAGACGATGCGGGAAAGGCAGTTTATTTAGGAAGGCAGCAGAAAAAGACACGGACTAGAAAAGCTGGCGACTGCGGTAGGGAAGACGATCAGATTGGGAATGAAATTGAGAGTGAGGAAAAGGTCAGCAAGGAGAGGGAGGCCGGTGAGTTCCTGCTGTTTGAGTCTGTCAGGATATCCTAAATAGTTCTACAGAAGGAAGATGAGAATCAGTGAGCTGCGTTGTCATACTGTAATATCGTTTCAGAATCACCCCAGCAGTCTGTATGCGCTGTCTCAATTTGAATAGCCTGGACGTCTGCTAGGTCCGACTCGGTCATGACCGAGAGCAGCTTACTCTCTCATTCATGTTCAATCCATCCAAGTAACCGAAGCATTCTAGGTTTCTACAGTACATGCATTATACTACAGTCGAGAATATATTAACGTATCTCTTGGACGTTCTGAAACCCTGGTCCTACGCGCCTCCATAACAGTTTGCGCCAGCCGCTTCACGGCCTCTTCGATCTTGTCCTCATCGAGCTGGCTAAATGACACGCGTACGTATGGCGTCTTCCGTCCATCAGGCATAAACGCGACGCCAGGCAATGGGAGGACTCCTCTTTCGACAGCCAGTGCAAAAATCAGTTCGGAGTCACCTCCTGCAACTCTGGAACCAGCCGGGTCGTCGGTCAGCAGCAAGTCATTCTCTTGAGTGATGACCGGAAGAGATGGTTCCCTCAGCAGGAGCTTGATCCTAGAACAAAAAATGTCAAGATGTTTAGTTTGGCTGATGGCGAGTCGACTCACCATATGAACATTCCTGCATCCGGCGACGTCCACTCTGCTAGTCCCCGCATGTGCCGATTCAAAGCGCTCTCGAACTTATCACGTCTCTTCCTGTAAAACTCTGCCGCATGTTCGACGTGCTTCTTGAAGCCATCGTAGCCCCAAGAGCGCAGGAGCGTGTCTGCGATAACCTGTGTGAATGTTGAAGTCTGCAGGTTCGAGATTGAAGTCTAATCATTCATGGATAAAAACGACTGATACTTCTGGATGTAAAGGCGCGCAAAACTTACATGGGCGTCCATGACGTCGATGATGGCCTCCGGCCCACATGCAAAGCCGATGCGGAAGCCGCTTGAGATGATTTTGGACAGACTGTCGAACCGTATCACTCGCCCGACCTCCGGCTGCTCGCTTTCAAGCGCAAAATAGGATGCGGGGCGCGGAGACTTTCCATAGTAGAGGTAGGAAAATGGGTCATCTGACAATCGAGAGAATAGAGTGAATTTTAGCTGAAGATCAGGAAGAAGAGAGTGGGGTTGGGGAGGACAAACCTTCGAAGATCAAGAAGTCGTATATTCTCGCAAGATCGAGGATTTCACGGCGCCGTTAGATTGAAGTAGTCGTTCCGGAAGGGTTACTTCCATACTTCAACCCAGATCGTTAGCAGTCTTGCACGTCTTCACAGAATATTTTCAGGAGATACGCACGGGAACCGTGTACAGGATTTTGGGAAAGGCCCTAGATTCTGACCAGGTTTCTAAAACCTCACGTAACGTATTACGGTTTATCAACAGCACATCAAACGAACTCCTTACCTTGGATCTTTTTTCAATAGAGAAAGTTTCGACCAACATTGAAAGGATCTTGCCACGGGCTCATTCTCCTGCGGTTATGCTAGTGCTCGTATTCACATTGTCAATGTCACTGGCAATACTACATGGTATGGCCTCAACACGAAGATGTCGGAAATTGACAGATACTCGACGCAGCATGCTAAGAACGAGACGTAAAGCGCACCATTGGAAAGGCGTAGGAACCACCGGTCAGTGAGTCATAAAGAGCCTGGACTGGTCTTGCATGCAATCATCACTACAGTCCTAACGTCTGCAGCCTTTTCTTTCCATTTTGCATCAAAACCACGGCGTACGGCACCTAAAACAAAACAAAACGCCTCGCGTAGACGCGTCCGATTGTCATGCGGGGCATAGAATGTTGTAACAACTTATTGATATATGGATTAGGGCGCGGACAATGTATTCTGGAGAAGTGAAGTTTGATGGATCCAGGTTCCTCATCTTTGAGAATGCTATCCGCATTGCTACTTAATAAATTATCGGTATAAACCTCCAGCAAAAAAAAAAAAAAAACAAGAATTGTCTCACAGTCGGCTGCGCATCGCGAGAAACAGACCTGTGCTGTAGAGAGGTGACCAGACGAAGCGGATGATGGACATAGGTTCTTCAAAACTCTTAGATGTCATCGCTCCTCATCCTCCTTTTGCAGAACTTAATCTGTCAAACAGAATTTAGAACGTTTCAATAGACTCGAGATGTAGCAAGAACTCACCAGCCGCCCATTCCTTGCTGATCTCTTCCTCACGCCTTGTTTCATTCTCGATTTGATCATCCTTCCTTCTGAGCACAACAGCCTCCCAGTCCACATTCTTCTCTGCCACCTCTTCTCTCAATAAAGCGCCTCTGATCCATCTCCCCTCAACAGCCGTCTGACCCTTCCAACCTCGTCAGCGGAGACGCGTTCGCCCGTGCGCAGTCGCGTCGTGAGTCCGTCAAGGAGACTGATGCGCACGTCGACCTGCTGTCTCGTGGCAGCACCGGCCTTACGTGCAGAAAGAAGGTGGAGAGTGAATGAGGTGAGAGCAGTCGCGTATATGACGTGAGCGAGGTGCGTTGGAAGAGGCATTGAACCGCGTTGTGGACGTGACTCAGAGGGCGCTGGAATGAAATCCAAAATAGGAAGCTCACGACAGTCTGTCTCGAACCACCATCATAAAAATGGCATCAGAAATGCGAGTCTTCACTCTCCTCCTAATGTCTCTCTGACGTGAGTACCACATCAACAGAGGTCTCGAGCTGCAGGATGTCCCAGCGGGGAAAGCCGTTTGGAACGATGGCTTTTCAGAGTTAATTCGAGGGCTAGAACGTACTGTAGACAGAATTTGGAAGATGGTCAATGAGTGTGCATCGTTCTCTGCGATAGAGTAAGTTGTTATCTCGCATGCAAAAGTATTCTGAATAGTGATGTCTCATCTCTCATCAGTGAAGTCCAATACGTTGATAATAAATTGGAGGCATTTAGGTCTATGCGGAGGGCTCATGCGGTGTCAGTGGATGTGCTGCATAGTCTCCGCATCTTCTCAGAGAACATGAACGAAAGGATAAATGATTTGGATGAAAAGACCAAAAAGATGGAATATCATATTACGCAGACTGCGCTGAACTATGGGCTGCAACGACTACCGGACGAACTACTTTCAGAAATACTCTTGTACGTTGCCACTGGTATAAAACACACAGTGGCACTATCGCACGTGTGCAGACGCTTTCGATCGGTTGTCATCTCATGCCCCGAAATTTGGGCAAAGTTCAAGTTGCTATCACATTGGCCTCCCGAACAAATCAGGGCGTTTGCGGAGCGGAGCGGAGTCCTTTCTCTAAAAGGTGACATTTGGGAACGCTATAACATCGAACCCATGAAGGCTATTCTGTCACTGTCATCGCGCCTTGAAGATCTAGGCATTGTGACCCTATCCAATTCCCTTGGGAGTTACGACTGTATTCGAAAGGCCTTCGATGGCCAGTTCTTCACATGCTCTGGATCGACACTCCCTTTACACGTTTCTGTGACTCATGGGAGATGCCAGTACTAGTGCTTCGTGTGTTACACGCCATTTTTGTTCCGCGACCTACTCTAGGAAGAAATTTGGTCCGATGCAGTCTGCGCTTGTACGAACGACAATTTCATGTGAAGGAATTGATAGATTTCCTATCATCGTCCAACCTGCTCCAAGAACTTCATATCAACTTCCCCGATCACAGAAAAATTGATGACCTAGGTACCGTGAACCTCTTGGACCCAGTAGCACTCCCAAGCCTTGTTTCGCTTGACGTCCGTTTCCCGCTTGAACATATAGCCGATTTCTTAGTTGAAAAATGAGCCTTTCTGCCATTTTGAAATTGAAGCTTTATATCGACGTCGGCGAAAACAGTATGCAGGCACTTCATAACTCACTGTCGCGCTTTCTGCTGGCCAGCACATCCCTCCAGGAGCTTACTTTGGAGGTTTGGCCGCGAGAACACACCGTGGACATCGGGTTCATCTTCAAACACATGCCTCGGCATGTTGAAACACTGTCATTGCAGGGGGTAAATCTGATATGAGATTGCGGCCGCGAGCCCTTCATGACGCATTCCCTGCGACGTCTTCACTTCTGTAACTGCAGCGGGATACCGGGGGTCGTTGTACCATTCTTTCTCGAACTCCGCCAGACTGCGGGAGACATTTCTATCACGTTCGAGTTCTATTTCTGCCGTGAGATGAAGGATGGTACATTCACAATAGACTCTCTCGAGTCCGCATTGCGTGGTTCCTGACTTAACAATCATATCCTCTGGTATGTTCTTATGTCAACTCGAGTCAATCGAAATCTGACTTCTATTAAATTCTGCATCCTCAAGCTGTCTGAGTTTGAGATTTGTATATCGTTGAAGCTAGATCGACTATAACGCCATCTTTATGAGAGAAAAAAATGTGGATCTATACCTTTTGGTGGATAACACTATAATGCCGTAGTCGTCCCTTCTCTCCACGACACGCTCAATCCTGCAATGACATACTCTGTTCCATTACAACGCAGACAATCTGCTGTCCATATATCACATTTATTTTATTATTATCGCTGTAATGCATCACTTTCTGGCGTGGCCCGCCTCGGGTAATAGGAAATTATTCATTACATCTACATAGTACGATCAGTTTCGCTGTCCGGATATCACTTTTTCGACTGAAACTATATGATCACCATTAAACCTTCCCCGATCTCCTCCCTCGCAGAAGAACCCATAAATTTCTGCCGTGAAGTGGGTGCAGACGCATATATGAAGTGAGGGAGGTGTGTTGGAAGAGCCATCGTCTCGCGTTGTGGACATGACTCGCAGGGCGTTGGAATGAAATCCAGAACAGACGATCCAATGCGTCTGTTCTCAAACCACCATCACCATATGTAATGGCCTCAGAAATGCAAATCTTCACATTTCCTCCTAATCTGATTCTGACATGAGTTACACATCAGCAGCTGCAGGATGTTCCAACATACAAAGCTACTTGGAACGACAATTTAGAGTTACTAATTCGTGGGCTAGAACATATATACTGCGGAAAATCTTTGGAAGATGGTCGATGAATGTGCACCTTTCTCAGCGATATAGTAAGCTGTTATCTCGAATGCAAACTTATTCTGAATATGATATCTCATCTCTCATCAGTGAAGTCCAACGCAGCGCCACTTGCGACATCTTGGAGCTCAGCCGGCACATCATGATACTGGCTCACTTGTCAGCACGATATTTTAGCAGGAACAAACGCACTCACACTCCCCAGCTGCGATATGCTTATGCTCTGTCGGTGTCACTTCTTCGCTAGTTCCACGTTTGAGAGCGAGCTCACAAAGGGGTCGAGCAGACTCGTGCGTGAACCTGCATCTTCCTCCAGCGCTCATCGCTCGCTCGCTTCTTCAATTTCGCGAAAGATCTGTTTTTGTTTTTTGCGTTAAACACACCCGACACGAACATGGATGGAGATGCGTGAACGTACCCTATCGAACTTCTCGTCTGACAGCATTTCCTTAGAGTGCGAATGCGAGTGCGAAGGTGAGAAAGACATGTTCCCTGCTCAAGTGTGCAAGCGTTTCCGAGGATGCGCAGGCTTCAGATATATGCGCAGGCTTCAGATATAGAACAAGTGTGTGAGACCGCCGGGACCATGACAGGGACGGGTGGTGCGTCGAGAGACATTAGCTTCCGGAAAAGACACGAGCTCTCAACCAAGAGTGGAGACAAGCGTGGTAGTCAAGCTCTCAGACTAAATGTGTATCACAAGAATTAGATTCCGGTCAGTACATTGTATGAGGCCGTTGAGTGGTGCAAATGCTAACACGAACGTACGCACCTGCGACACAGAAAAACTGACGAGCCTTGTTTTCGAGGACGGGATCGGGGTGTCGCGGTGTTACGAATGGGAACAGAGTGCGCGAAAATCAGCATTAGCACTGCGTCTGTGATGTGGTTGGCGGTGCATGGAAGTACATATGTAGTATCAATCTTCACATTCCTCAAGCCAAATAAGCGACGTTCACCTCTCAAAAAGTCGGACTAGAGCACATCCTTGTGTTGCGGGTATTCCTTTCGACGGTGATCTAACCTGCGACTCTTACTTAGCAAGGCAAGGCAATATGACCTAAGCCAAAAGACACGAGATGCACATATTGCACGATCTTACATTCATCAGCTATCCGTGATAAAGTACAGATATGAGCGGAAATATTGATGGGAACTCACCTGTTGCACTGCGACATCTCCGTCCTACCGCCTTGCTCCGCCCTACAGTCCTCCACTATGAAAAATCTCGGCTCGTTACCAGACACGTACACCGAATTAACCATCACACGGAGGACAAAGTGCGTTCGCAGATCCGTCCTACGCCCGCAAGAGATTCCGGTCCTGCTCCAACCAGAGCATGGTGTAAGATCGGCTTGTCCACAGGCCCGGCTTTGAATTGAAAAGTAGCGAATCGCAGCTGGTCTAAACCATTACCACTGTTCTGATGTGTTCTAGCACAATGAGTTATCGACGGAGCTTAGAGGTAGTCGCGGCAGGACATCTGATTTGAGCCGCTCGTCGGAGGCCATGCGCCTCGTGTCAACTTGTCGGCACGGATATCCTGCAGAAGTGCGAGAAGTATGGGCAGTCTCTCTGCGCGTTGTCTCGACAAGGGATAAAAAGTCAAGGAGCATAAGTAGGACGAGTAGCGGAAAGCAGACACGCGTACGGCCAGCGATTTGAGGAGCGTGTCGGGCTCTCGTTGCAGGTAAAGCGATAGAAAGTCTAACGAGGTATTTTGTCGCAAATTCACCGATCAATCTATCTTCTTATATGTTGTCATACAACAGGGTATGTGATGAAATGGTGCCCCTCAAGACCGACTTTTGTTCCTTCTGCGTTTCAATTCCAGCCCTCCAGTCTATATGAACCAGGAGTTCATCAGCCAGCTCTATTCGCTCTCACTGAGCAAAGCAAGAATGAAGTCATACCATCGTTCGTACCTCGTGCAGCTTCATCGCTTCAAACACGTCCCTATTTTAATTAGAGGACACCAGTGAGCTCAGGACTTTCCAGCGGCCATATCCTCACTGCCGCCGCAGACAGGTGGTCCACAGTTACGACCAATGGAGACGCGGTTTTCCCAAAAGTGTGGCTCTGGATCGTGGTTGTTCGATGATTATTTGACGCTTCGCGACGAACCCAGAATTCTCGTGGTTCTTAATCTTCGCTCGACTTCCTCAACCAAACTTACTATTATTATATACCTATCTTGAACGCCTACATTTTCGGTTTATATGCTGAATTAAAAGGTTGGAGGAAAACATATCCTCCTATGTTGCGCCCAGTCCTGCTTCTGGTGCTCTACTCCACACTACCAGAAATATATACCTCAGTAACGAGACGAATGATGGAGATCATGGAATGGACTCACGTAACGTACCGTCCTACATCTAGCAAATGTTCAGATGGAGCTTTAGTATGACAACGAGACAGAAAGTATACACATACTTGCTACACTGCAACAGCTCCTTCCTATTATCATCCTTACTGGAAGGGCATCCTTTAATCATGCACGTCTCAACGCCCAGCTCAAGCTGCATGCGCATTAAAGGCATCAATGCCATCATCTCGCGTCCTTCCGCACCTTCAGGCTCAAGCATGTTAATGCAGCGACTCGTCGTCTGCTCCGCGAACCGTCCCTTGAACTGTACACGCCACTGCCTGAGCCGCTTCAACAGCGGCGCACGGTCCTCAGCATCAACCTCTAGGCCGTAGATGGCGAGGAGCGTGGACAGAAACTGACAGATCTCGGCGACGTTGGTCTGTGGGTCGTCGGACTCGAGCAGCTCCACATGAGCGACACGCTTCGTCTGGATCCGCCCCAGGTCGGCGCCTGCAGGAGTCTTGCTAAAACGCATAAAGTACGGCCTGGGTAAGGTTAGTGTGGGTGGTTGGATTGTGTTGGTTCCTCACGGTGATGGAGACGTACGTATGTCCAACGCAGTTGATCAGTCTTTGAGGTGCGTTGTTCGGTGTTCGAAGTTTCCGAAAGGCACTAGTGAGCCTTGGCAGGTATTTTGCCGCGAATTCACTGTTACTTTCAGTACATCATCGTGCGAGACACAAAGCTGAGCACGCACCTCAGTATGACCTCTTGCTGCTTGGACGGCTTCGTCTGCAACAATCCGACCTATACGCGTTAAAGTAATCACATCGCATCAGCTTTTTGCCACTCAAGATAACTTGAATGAAAGGCTTGAGATTTAGAGAGAGGCGAAAGGGAGAAAGGTCAGCAGAGCTGGAAAGGAGAGCGGCTTACCGTCCTGGAAGTCATAAACAAGTTCCTCGCCTCGAGCACGTCCGACGTCCGCTGCTCAGCTTCAGCCTGCTCACGTTCTTCATGCGAATTAATGCCTGCAGCGTCGAAAAGGTCATCTGCGGAGATGCTTGGGTAAAACGACATGTCCTGGTTGTCTTCCCTCGAGGTCATAGTGGATTAGAAAAGAAAAGACGCGTCGCGACGCGTCGATGACAACAAGCACCCCTATATTTCCTCTTTTAGTCTGTCAGGGAGAAATGCATACAGAAGTCGGAAGAAACAGTCACCATATGCATTTACTCTTATGTTCTTCGGCGAAGGTGCTATTGCACGATTCAGTTCATTACGGAAAAAGAGGACGACAGCGATAGTATACAATAGCACGGATCTACATTTTACACAAAGATGGGCTATAGCGAGATGTAGTTCCAGCCAAATACGATTTCCGAATGAAGAAAGCCTAGGAACAAAAAGCAAATTAAGGAGTGGATTTCGGATGCGTCAATAGACAAAAGGACGTACCAGTGAAGAATGATTCAGGTCAAGAATCGTCCAATGCGGACTCCAGAGAATCTAGTGTGGATGTACCATCCTTCATCTTACGCAGAAATAGAACTCGAACATGTGATAGAAATGTCTCCGCAGTCTGGCGGAGTTCGACAAAGAATGGTACGACGACCTCCGGTATCCCGCTGCAGTTACAGAAGTGAAGACGTCGCAGGGAATGCGTCATGAAGGGCTCCGAGCCGCAATCCCATATCAGATTTATCCCCTGCAATGACAGTGTTTCAACATGCCGAGACATGTATTTGAAAATGAATCCGATGTCCACGGTGTGTTCTCGCGGCCAAACCTCCAATGTAAGCTCCTGAAGGGATGTGCTGGCCAGCAGAAAGCGCGACAGTGAGTTATGAAGTGCCTGCATACTATTTTCGCCGACGTCGATATAAAGCTTCAGTTTCAAAATGGCAGAAAGGCTCATTTTTTCAACTAAGAAATCAACTAAACGTTCAAACTCGTCCAGGTCGAAAAGGACATCAAGCGAAACAAGGCTTGGGAGTGCTACCGGGCCCAACAGGTTCACGGTACCTAGGCCATCGATTTTTTCGTGATGTGGGAATTCGATATGAAGTTCTTGGAGCAGATTTGACGATGATAGGAAATCCGCCAATTCTTTCACACGAAATTGTCGTTTGTACAAGTGCAGACTGCATCGGACCAGACTGCTTCCTAGAGTAGGTCGCGGAACAAAAGTGGCGTCTAACACACGGAGTGCTGGCATCTCCCATGAGTCATAGAAATGTATGGAAGGAATGTCATCTATGATCCAGAGTGTGTGAAGAACTGGCCATCGAAAGCCGTTCGAATACTGTTGTAACTCCTCTCCAAAGGAATTCCACCGAGCCTCGATGCGTAGATCTTCAAGGCGTGATGACAGTGACAGAAAAGCCTTCAAGGATTCGATGGAGTCAGGGGTATCGCGTGTTTAACTATGACGCCTTTTAGAGAAAGGACCCCACTCCGCTCCGCAAACGCCCTGGTTTGTTCGGGAGGCCAATATGATAGCAACTTGAACTTTGCCCAGATTTCGGGGCATGAGATGACAACCGATCGAAAGCGTCTGCATACGTGCGATAGTGCCACTGTGTGTTTTATACCAGTGGCAACGTAGAAGAGTATTTCTGAAAGTACTTCGTCCGGTAGTCGTTGCAGCCCATAGTTCAGCGCCGTCTGCGTAATATGGCATTCCATATTTTTGGTCTTTTCATCCAATTCATTTATCCTTTCGTTCATGTTCCTTGCGAAGATGCAGAGAGTACGCAGCACATCCACTGACACCGCATGAGCCTTTCGCATAGACCTAAGTGCCTCGAATTTATTATTAACATATTGGGCTTCACTGCTGAGAGATGTAACATTGCCATTCAGAATACTTTTGCATGCGAGATAACAACTTACTCTATCGCAGAGAAGGATACACACTCATCGACCATCTTCCAGATTTTGTCTGCGGCACGTTCTAGCCCTCGAATTGACTCGTGAAAGCTGATGTTCCAAGTAGCTTTGCTTGCTAGAGTCTCTTGTGGTAGGAGACCTCTGTCGATGTTCCTAGAGCTCACGTCAGAATCAGGTTAGAGAGAATTGTGGACAACTTGCATTTCTGAGGCCATTTTTTATGATGGTGAAACGACAACAGACGCGTCGAGTCATACCACACAGCCCGAACACTTCCTATTTTAGATTTCCTCCACCGCCGATCATAAGGCCGAGCAACCCGACTCGACACAGCTACCCTTCCCTCACTCGTATTTCACCTTTTGTGTGTGTGCAAGACCAGTGCCACTGCGGGACAAAGCTGACATGTGTCCAGCTTCCTTAACGGACTCAGGACGAGTGGGCGCAGGCGAGCATGTCTCCCTTGACGAGCTTGGGATTCCAATGGGAACGTCAGATGGCCTAAGCCAGACGATGCGGGAAAGGCAGTTTATTTAGGAAGGCAGCAGAAAAAGACACGGACTAGAAAAGCTGGCGACTGCGGTAGGGAAGACGATCAGATTGGGAATGAAATTGAGAGTGAGGAAAAGGTCAGCAAGGAGAGGGAGGCCGGTGAGTTCGTGCTGTTTGAGTCTGTCAGGATATACTAAATAGTTCTACAGAAGGAAGATGAGAATCAGTGAGCTGCGTTGTCATACTGTAATATCGATTCAGAATCACCCCAGCAGTCTGTATGCGCTGTCTCAATTTGAATAGCCTGGACGTCTGCTAGGTCCGACTCGGTCATGACCGAGAGCAGCTTACTCTCTCATTCATGTTCAATCCATCCAAGTAACCGAAGCATTCTAGGTTTCTACAGTACATGCATTATACTACAGTCGAGAATATATTAACGTATCTCTTGGACGTTCTGAAACCCTGGTCCTACGCGCCTCCATAACAGTTTGCGCCAGCCGCTTCACGGCCTCTTCGATCTTGTCCTCATCGAGCTGGCTAAATGACACGCGTACGTATGGCGTCTTCCGTCCATCAGGCATAAACGCGACGCCAGGCAATGGGAGGACTCCTCTTTCGACAGCCAGTGCAAAAATCAGATCGGAGTCACCTCCTGCAATTCTGGAACCAGCCGGGTCGTCGATCAGCAGCAAGTCATTCTCTTGAGCACTGACCGGAAGAGACAGGTCTTTCAGCAGGAGCTTGATCCTAGAACAAAAAGCGTCAAAATATTTAGTTTGACTGTTAGCGAGTCGACTCACCATATGAACATTCCTGCATCCGGTGACGTCCACTCTGCTAGTCCCCGCATGTGCCGATTCAAAGCGCTCTCGAACTTATCACGTCGCTTCCTGTAAAACTCTGCTGCATGTTCGACGTGCTTCTTGAAGCCATCGTAGCCCCAAGAGCGCAGGAGCGTGTCTGCAATGACCTGTGTGAATGTTGAAGTCTGCAGGTTCGAGATCGAAGTCTAATCATTCATGGAAAAAATGACTGATACTTATGGACATAAAGACGCACAAAACTTACATGGGCGTCCATGATGTCGATGATGGCCTCCGGCCCACATGCAAAGCCGATGCGGAAGCCGCTTGAGATGATTTTGGACAGACTATCGAACCGTATCACTCGCCCGACCTCCGGCTGCTCGCTTTCAAGTGCAAAATAGGATGCGGGGCGCGGAGACTTTCCGTAGTAAAGGTAGAAATATGGGTCATCTGACGATGGAGAGAATAGAGTGTGAGCCCTAGCCGAAGATCCGGAAAAAGAAAATGGGAGGGACAAACCTTCAAAGATCAGGAAGTCGTATATTCTTGCAAGATCGAGGATTTCATGGCGCCGCTTTTCTGAAGTAGTCGTTCCAGAAGGGTTACTTCCGTACTTCGATCCAGATTGTTAGCAGTCGCGCATGTTGTTAGAGAATATTTTCATCGAATACGCACAGGAACTGTATACAGGATTTTGGGAAAGGGCCTAGATTCTGGCCAGTTTTCTAGGACCTCACGTAGCGTTGACGACTTTATGCCGCTGGAGTCAGAGTCGATGGCTGTAAAGTGTTTCGCAAGAATCAGCAATGGCCCAGTATGGATGTAGAATGAATAAACCTCACATATAAGATTGGCTTTCAGTCTGTTGAGCACCGGAATATAACCGCTGAACTGTATAGTTACTCGCCGTTCCTACTCTAAACACGAAAAAGCGGATCTCACGCATATGCAGGCGACTCGATCAAGGCATAATCCCCAGGCTGAATAATCGCGCAGCTTGCCTGTAGTACCCATCAGACACGCTGCCTCTTGCAAAACTAAATGAACAAAGGCTCGCCTTATATAAGAGATCCTGCGATCCACTGCTTGTCGTGAGCCTCCAGCCTTCTTCTAGCTTCCGCCCATGCGAGACTTCCTGCAAACCCGTAAGCCACTCAATCATGGCGGAAGTCCAGTCGTCGGACAATACTGCAGTGCCTGCGCAAGGCGTGGACCCGAGACGGTGAAGACATCCTCTTTCTCCGCGTCAGACGGCGACCTAGCGGTGAATTGGAACGAGGTCAGTGGGAAGACAGAAGCATTAGGCTTGCCAGCGAGCAGCGTGATCATTCCCGGCTGGCGTTCGAAGGGCTCAAAGCGGCGGACTTCCGATATGAACAGAAGGTCCGTAAGCATAAGTTCCACGAAAAGGGTCGATTCGATGTTTACTTGGGTTAGGTTTCGCACTCGAGCCTTGTGCGATGAAGCGGCTGTAGTACTCGCGCGGCAGGCGGGCTACTGCGTTTTCATCTGGTGTCTAACGACAGCAGACTATATTCAGGACAGGTAGCCTAAGGAGGACGATGTCGTGTAGTGGGACACACCTGTATATGCACAGAACCGACAGGACTGGCAGTAATTCCAACACCGCGACTCGTATGCTGCTCGGTAGGTACAGCTTCGAGGGACATGATTTGAAGAGGAGCCTCGGGGCTTGTGTTTTCTGATTAGATTTTGCTTTGCAACGGAGGGCTTTATAAAGAGATGCGCCTTCGGAACTTCGCGAGTTTGCGCAGTAGATCATGATATGGAAGTCAGTTGTCGGGGAAAGCTTGAATATGGTCAAGTACACCATCAGAAAATTCGGATGTGTGCCTACCCCAGTCCGGTGCACTGCCGTTGATCAGTCTGTTTGGACCATTCCACAGATTAGATCATGACAGGTTTATCTGAGAATCGTCCTTTTAGAAAATCTGTATGACGGCTATATCAACCGACAATCACTTGTTTGGCTTCATCTGGCAAGCAAACCGGTCTATCAGCAGCACATCAAACGAACTCGCTCCGTGTGCCTTACCTTGGATCTTTCTTCGATAGAGAGACTAGCATTGAAAGGATCTTGCCTCGGACCCATTCTCCCATGGTTATGCCAGTGCTCGTATTCACATTGTCAATGTCACTGGCAATACTATGTCTGTACGGTCTCAACACGAAGATGTCGGAAATTGATAGATACTCGACGTAGCATGCTAAGAACGAGACGTAAAGCGGACCATTGTAAAGGCGTAGGAATCACCGGTGAGTGAGTCATAAAGAGCCTGGACTGGTTTTGCATGCAATCATCACTACGGTCCTAACGTCTGCAGCCTTTACTTTCCATTTTGCATCAAAATCATGGCGTACCGCACCTAGAACAAAACAATATGTCTCGCGTAAACGCACCCGATGGTCATGCGGACCGTAGAATGTTATAGCAACTTATTGGTGTATGAATTAGGGTGTCGACGATGTATTCTGGAGAAGAAGTGAAGTTTGATGGATCCAGGTTCCTTGTCTTTGAGAATGCTATCCGCATTGCTACTTAAGAAATTATCGGTATAAATCTCCTGCAAAGAAAACAAACAAGAATTGTCTCACAGTAGGCTGTGCTTCACGAGAAACAGACCGGCATCTCCATTTGCACCTGTGTTGTAGAGAGGCGACCAGACGAAGCGGATGACGGACATAGATTCTTCAAAACTCTTAGATGTCATCGCCCCTCATCCGCCTTATGCAGAACTTGATCTGTCAAATAGATTTAAGAACGTCTCAATACACTCCAGATGTAGCAAGAACTCACCAGCCTCCCATTACTTGCTGATCTCTTCCTCACTCCTTGTTTCATTCTCGATTTGATCATCCTTCCTACCGAGCACAACAGCCTTCCAGTCCACATTCTTCTCTGCCACCTCTTCTCTCAATGAAAGCGCCTCTGAGCCATCTCCCTTCAACAGCCGTCTGACCCTTCCAACCTCGTCAGCGGAGACGCGTTCGCCCGTACGCAGTCGCGTCGCGAGTCCGTCAAGCAGGCTGATGCGCGCGTCGGCCTGCTGTCTCGCGGCAACACCGGCCTTGCGTGCAGAAAGAAGGTGGAGAGCGAGTGAGGTGAGTGCAGTCGCGTATATGACGTGAGGGAGGTGTGTTGGAAGAGGCATTGAACCGCGTTGTGGACGTGACTCGGAGGGCGCTGGAATGAAATCCAAAATAGGAAGCTCACGATAGTCTGTCTCGAACCATCATAAGGAATGTCCTTAGAAATGCAAGTCTTCACATTTCTTCCTAAGTTAATTCTGACGTGGGTTCCACATCAACAGCGGCCTCCAGCCGCAGGATGTTCCAGCGGGAAAAGCTAGTTGGGACGACGACTTTTCAGAGTTAATTCGTGGGCTAGAAAATACTGCGGATAAAATATGGAAGATGGTCGATGAGCGTGCATCCCTCCCTGCGATAGAGTAAGTCATTATCTCGTATGCATACTTATTCTGAATAGCAATGTCACATCTCTCAGCAGTGAAGTCCAATGCGTCGATGATAAATTCGGGGCACTTAGGTCTATGCGGAGGGTTCATGCGGCGTCAGTGGTTGTGCTGCATAGTCTCCGCGTCTTCGCAAAGAACATGAACGAAAGGATAAACAATTTGGATGAAAAGACCCAGAAGATGGAATACGATATTACGCAGACTGCGCTGAACTATGGGCTGCAGCGACTCCCAGACGAACTACTTTCGGAAATACTATTCTACGTTGCCACTGGTATAAAACACACAGTGGCACTATCGCACGTATGCAGACGCTTTCGATCGGTTGTCATCTCATGCCCCGAAATCTGGGCAAAGTTCAAGTTGCTATCATATTGGCCTCCCGAACAAACCAGGGCGTTTGCGGAGCGGAGCGGAGTCCTTTCTCTAAAAGGCGACATAGTTAAGCTACGCGATACCCCTGACTCCATCGAATCCTTGAAGGCTATTCTGTCACTGTCATCGCGCCTTGAAGATCTACGCATCGAGGCTCGGTGGAATTCCTTTGGAGAGGAGTTACAACAGTATTCGAACGGCTTTCGATGGCCAGTTCTTCACACACTCTTCATCGAAGAACAACTCACCACTCCTTTCACACATTTCTGTGACTCATGGGAAATGCCAGCGCTTCGTGTTTTACGCGCCGACTTTGTTCCGCGACCTACTCTAGGAAGAAATTTGGTCCGATGCAGTCTGCGCTTGTACAGACGATTCCATGCGAAGGAGTTGGCAGATTTCCTATCGTCGTCCAATGTGCTCCAAGAACTTCATATCGAATTCCCCGGTCCTAAAACAATTGATGGCCTAGGTACCGTGAACATCTTGGGCCCGGTAGCACTCCCAGGCCTTGTTTCGCTTGACGTTCGATTCGACCTGGACGAGTTTGAACATATAGTCGATTTCTTAGTTGAAAAAATGAGCATTTCTGCCATTTTGAAATTGAAGCTTGTTATCAACGTCGGCGAAAATGGTATGCAGGCACTTCATAACTCAGTGTCGCGCTTTCTGCTGGCCAGCACATCCCTCCAGGAGCTTAGATTGCTTGTTTGGCAAGCTCGAGAACGAACCACCATGGACATCGGATTCATCTTCAGACACATGTCGCGACATGTTGAAACACTGTCATTGCAGCAGGTAAATCTGATATGGGATTGCGGCCGCGAGCCCTTCATGGCACATCTCCTACGACGCCTTTGCTTCTGGAACTGCAGTGGGATACCGGAGGTCGTCGTACCATTCTTTGTCGAACTCCGCCAGACTGCAGGAGATGTCTTTATCGAATTTGAATTTAAAAACTGCCGTGGGATGAAGGATGGTACATTCACACTAGACTTTCTGGAGTCCGCATTGCACGGTTCCTGACTTAACAATTATCTCTGGTATGTTCTTATGTCGACTCGAGTCATTCGAAATCTGACTTATATTATATTCTGCATCCTTAAACTGTCTTCGCTTGAAAATAATATATCGCTGAAACTAGACCGGTAACAATTTACTGCATAGCTGTCTTTATGTGAAATGTGATCCCATACCATTTGGCGGATATTGTATAATGTTGTAATCATCCCTTTCTACGACACGCTGAATCCTGCAATAATATACTCTGTTCCAACACAATGCACCCTATAGAAAACATGGAGACAACGCAGATGATCTGCGGAACAAATCAAGTATACTAAAATTGACTCGTCTTGAGATAATTCGTCTTTTCTGATTGGTCAGTTATAAAGCACATGACATGTTAGTTATAAGTACTAAAGTAGCGCGCAGCCAGCGAGCTTCCTGAGCCTTGCCGTCCGCCTATGACATGGAATCTGGCATAGCGAGTCCTGCTCGGTCATTCTCAGAACGTTCTGCTCTACTTGGGAACGTTCATGATACTGCTGAGTGCGGTGAAGCTCAGATCATGCATGCTCCCCGAGGTACGTTGAGCGCGCGTCCGTTGTCAGCTGTGGTCTCGACTGGAGTTTTCCATTTTCTTCCAGATGCACTTCATCCACTGGTCACGAGCTCTGTATGGGCGAAAGTAGGATACTACCTGCCGTTCACGTCGTGGCTCCCGAATTACTCGATTTCTTTGTGAGCTTTTGGCGCGTTCAACCATTGATGCCTATCCCGGCTGGCATGACTAACGTGTCCTTGCAGACTGGGAGGAGATTTCCTTGCTGGACTCTCGGTCGCTTGCATTTTGATACCTCAATCAATTTCGTATGCCACTTCTCTCGCAAGGCTTAGTCCTCTGGCTGGTCTCGTACGTCACAAATTCTTGATATATTGCAATCCTTCGCTCACAGCTTTCAAGTTCTCTGCGGCAATACCAGGCATTGTCTACGCACTTCTGGGCACTTCACGCCAGCTTAATGTAGCTCCTGAAGCAGCGCTTTCTCTGCTAATTGGACAGGCTGTTCAGAGCACAATCCACTCAGATCCACATGAACACCCGCACAACCCAGATGCAATCGGTGTTGCGATTTCGACAATCACGACTTTACAGGTCGGGTTCTTCGCTTTCTTGCTGGGTTTCTTTCGTTTAGGATTTATTGACGTACTGCTGAGTCGTGCGTTGCTGCGTGGGTTCATCACAGCTATCGGCGTCATCATCTCCATGTGCGTATGCTTCATCCGTTCATGCTTCTCCGAGGCCCAGCTCATTCTGGGTCGCATCTCAGTGAGCAATTCATACCCATGTTCGGTCTCTCAGAACTTGAGCATGCACTCAATCCGGAGACGACACTTGACAAATTCCTATTCCTCATACGTAATGTTGTCACGAACGAGCATAGACCAACAACTCTCATCAGCTTCGGTGCACTCGCTGTGCTCGTCTTTCTCCGCCATTTCAAGACTTTCTTCAAGAATCACTGGTTCATATACCGGCTTCCAGAGGTGCTCATCGTGGTTATAGTTTCCACGGTTCTCAGTGACGTCTTTGACTGGGACAATCTCGGCGTGGGCGTTCTTGGCTCTGTCCCCATCACTAACAATGACCGCGCTTTCATCCGTTTCCCATTGCATCGGGCGACGCTGAAATATGCGAAGAGCACGACGTCAACTGCGATTTTGATAACAGTTATAGGCTACCTCGACAGCATCGTCGCTGCGAAGCAGAATGCTGCGCGTTTTGGATACTCTATCTCACCTAATAGAGAGCTAGTAGCGCTCGGTGCAGCCAACATTGTCGGGTCCTTCGTGCCTGGCTTGCTTCCTGCTTTCGGGTCCATAACCAGGTGTGTTTCGCTTGCGACGAACGTGGAGGAAGTTGAATTATTCTTACTCTTGCAGGTCACGCATCAATGGAGAAGTCGGAGGCCGGTCACAGATGGCTTCTTTGATATGCTCTGCATTCGTGCTTCTCGCGACATTCTTCCTTCTCCCAGCACTTTATTATCTTCCGCGATGTGTCCTTGCCTCGATGTACGTGTCGCATCTCGTAGACGCTTGTACATCAATCTGACTGCCATTCACAGTGTCTTTTTGGTCGTCTTTAGCATATTGGCCGAGGCGCCGCACGATGTTTCGTACTTCTGGAGGTCCGTTTTCTTTGTCTCTTCTAAGGGTGAATAACGAGACTAACATATTATTTCTCTCGCTATAGAATGCGCGCATGGACTGATTTCGGGCTGATGTTGATTACATTCATTACTACCCTCCTCTGGAACGTTGAGGTCGGGATCGTCTGCAGTATCATATGTTCACTCCTCTTAGTCGTACACAAGTCATCAAAGCCACGGCTGACTATTCTTGTAAGCCAAACACACCGTTTTACAAGACTTCAATAATTAAACCTCGGCCTTTTCATACTTCATGTAGGGACGCATACCTGGGACGAAGAGGTGGAAGCCTGTCAATGAGCACCCAGAGGCAAAAGAAGACGTCCCTGGAGCTCTCATTGTCCGACTTAGAGATAACTTAGACTTCGGTATGTATGCCTCTTTTTTTGTGAGTCGTCACTTACCAATTGCTTCAGCAAACACTGCTCAGCTGAAAGGTACGATAGGTTCTTTCCGTTTTATGTGCCAGCCTGAGTGGATTTCTATCATGATGTTCAGAGCGATTGAGGAGGCTAGAACTTTACGGCGACGATCCAAGCCATCCGTCAGATGCTCCGCGGAGAGAACAGGCATCTATTATAGTATTTCACCTTGCAGACCTCGAGACCTGCGATGCAAGGTAAGACTATTCCTACCGGGTTTGCGCAACTTCGTATTAATGTGAATTACCTTTCGAAAGCGCCGCGCAGATATTCTACGAGTTATTGGAGAATTATAAGGTTCTCCCTATTCTAAAACTCCTTTACTTTAATGACTGACCTCCGTACCTCGTAGTTGCGTGGCGTCGCCGTCTTTATCACGCATCTCCATTCTGCGCCGCGTGTCACCTTTGAAAGGGCGGGGATCGTTGCATTGCTCGGCGAAGACGCTTTCTTCGAAGACGTGGCTGCAGCGATGTCGCGCGTCGAGATGGCCGAGATTTCTGCTTCTGACCTATAGAGTTTGACGAATTTATACCTTGCAGATGAGGTGATTGTGTTGATGACCTCAATGACTGGATGATGGTTGCATCGGATGATAGGGAATTTGTATTTTATTCACTCTTAGATACAGATTTCGTCTGGATGGTTCATTGCATGTTATATGTACTAATTTCAAACCGCATACATTTATTTTCCTTGTTTAATTCAGAATTTCCTATAAGAGTTTCCGCGGCCAAACTATGTCTTAATAATTGTGGATCCCTTTGCCAACCAAAGCGGGTATCTGTATTTGCATTATAGACCGTTGCCTTCATGAGCCTTTCCGATAACGCATCGAGCCCTTAGGCTGCTCATGTCGGACTGAGAAAGGCCGAGGATCCCTCCAAGGACTTCCTCGTTATGCTGACCGAGATCAGGGCCGGCCCAACGCGTCGGCGCTTCGCATTCCATACGCGGTGTGACTCGATGAACGTCCAATTCCCAACCTCCATCATCTACAGAAGCCTCCCCCTGCGGACTTCGCAACGGGACGCGAATGCGCTCGATCATGCCCCGCCCGCGCACATGCTCGTTCTCCATTAGATCCTTGACGTTCATAATCCGGCCAACGGGCACGCCTGCATCATCCATCGCCTTGCAGGCTTCCTCCGGCGTGTGCTGGCGCGTCCACGCGGAGATTCCGTCCTCGATCTCTGTCTGACGCGGCACGCGGTTGTGGTTGCCCGCGTAGTTTGGCCCGATGAGGTCTAGGCGCCCGATAGCGGTCATGAGCCGCTCGTAGATCGACTCGCCGTTCGCGCCTATTACGACGTATGCTGAGGGAATGGAGGTTGGATAAGCGTTCGTCGGAACGATGCCGGTAACGGAGGAGCCGGATGGTCCGCGAATCACGCCCTTGCGCGAGTACTCGGGGACGACACCTTCCATTAGGTTCAGCATGCTTTAGGCGTGGTCAGTCAGTTCAGGTTCTGAAGAGAGCCATTGCGTTTACCTCTCCATGATACTGACGTCCACAGTCTGACCACCGTTTTTACAATTTGATTTTCGCTTTCCCCTAGAAAGCAACGCCAGTACCTTGATCGATAGTAGTAGTAAGCCATACGTATCAAAAGCATTAATATTCATCCAAGCGTACCGCGCCAAAGGCCGCATGCAGGCCAGTTATCGAGTCTCCAATGCTGATATTCGGGCGTACCGGTGGGCCAGAGAGCATGCCAGTCTCATCAGGAAAACCGTTTATGAAGCGGAATCCTGACTCCGCTTCGCACACTGAGGCGTATCCGCCGCGATATGCCCATGGACCTGTCTGACCGTAGCCGCTCACGCGAGTGAATATTAGGTCCGGGTTGTGAGGATGGATATCGGATGGGCCGAGGCCCCACTTTTCCAAAGCTGGAGATAGATTTAATGCTGTGCTTTCTGAAAGAAAGGAGTGCAAGTGCGGGCGTACTTCCGGGCTTGAAGTTTTCTAGGAGGATGTCACTTTTGATTGCAAGCTCTTTCACAAGCCTGCATTTTGGTCACTACTCAGAATTAGACGCAATATACTACGATGGACTCACTTCTTCCCCTCTTCCTTCCGCATATCAATCGTCACGCTCTTCTTGTTCCTTGATATACTTCTGAACCATATACTAACGCCGTCCATGTCGAGCTCTCGCCAAACACGAACAGGGTCTCCTGCAGTTGGAGGCTCGACTTTGATCACTTCCGCTCCAAAGTGACTGAAGTTTCGCATTTAAATTGTTAGTTTCAGCACAAGATATGGATTTCGATGTCGGTACGCACCCGAGTAACTGGCCTGCAAATGGTCCAGCAATGAGTTGTCCCAGCTCGAGGACTCTAATTCCGGCTAATGGGAGTTCAGACACCTGGCGAGCACCATTGTCCTGTCTTCTGTGACTCATTCAGCAGCGAATAGACGTTGGTAATCACATAAAGCACCTTCGGATGAGACCTGAGCTGAATACACGGGGCGCGCCTGTTCGTCCACTGAGCCATGCTCGTGCTGCAACTGATCGTATTAGAGCTTTGCTGGCACAGATCATCGAGGTCGTCCACACGGTGAGCAGTCTAGAAATAAACTGCGGGTTGAAGCCCTATAGAGTCCCATGGTTGTCGCTCCGGAAGAGAAGTCGAGAAACGTGATTATCGAAGTCCGGTGCGGCGCCGAAACGGATCAACCACTAAAAATATTAATTTTATTGCTTCAAGTCGCAGTGCCATGCCATTTTATATTTCTAAAAATACAGATCCATTTGTGTCGAGTATTAGTGGCAGAAAGAATTGTGAGAACCTCCGGGAAGTTGATGGGAAAAAAAAATGGGGAACAGAAAGGGCGACAGCAAATCGACCGTAAGAAGATAGCAGAATATATGAAAGGTGTAAAGAGTTGAGGAAAGAAAAGAAGAAAAGAAGATGGCAGAGGAAGTTGAGGAATAGAGGGAATAGAAAATACGGCAACCGCACTAGAGAGCGGAAGGCAGAAGACGCAGCCTGTAATCACATCTGAAAGTCGGGGAGGGGTGGCATAGTAAGTGGAGGGATCACGATGTTGCTGTTGTCGGTGATCCTCCATTTCACAGACAGAGCGTCGGTGAGCCGATCAAGAGTTTCTTCCATGCTCATTCCTTCGGTCAGACCGAGCTTGCGTGACACGTCCGACCGAACTTCTTCAATACGCAGAGAGCGCCGATCGTAACCTTCATCGTAATCTTCGTCAATTACACGCAATGGCATGGTGGGTGTCTCAGAAGGTGTGCCGAATTCCGCTGCCATAGATGAAGACGAAGAGGACGTCGACGGGGTCGAGGACGCAGAGGCGAGCGCTGGAGCGGGTGTGAAGGAGCTGCGGCGGAGATAACCGGAGAGCATCGAGGCCTGGGATTGTTCGAACTCATCGTCCGCATCGCAGAGCATCTCATCCTGAGGCTCGATGGCATGGAGCGAACCACCAAGCCCCGTGTTTGCACGCATCTCCTTCAATATAGCCAAAAGCGTCTGATGCTTGCTGTACAGCGCGTCGTATTTACGTCGTAACTCGCCGTTCTCGTGCTCGAGCTCAACACAGCGGCAACCATTCCCCTTTTCGATGATCTTTGAGCGCATCTCCTCGAGCTCAGACCCGATATCTTCGATTGATGAAGGCAAAGCCGTATCGAGGAACGCGACTGCTGAAGATATTAGACGAGTAGGAAAGCAAGTTCCCGAATGTAGAAACGCACTGCGTGGTATGTCCGAGAAGTCTGAGACGTCCGGTTTGCCCATTGACTTCCCAAAAGGTGAAGAAGGAAAATCCTGAAGCTTCGAGCTAGCAGTGATTTTGTCGATGCCTAGATTGAACAGACATATAGGTGAGTAAGGCTGCTATCATGACCATGAGCGCCTGCTATATGCTTACTCATGTCTGTGGCCAGCGGATGTCTAGCACGCGCCCGGGTCTTTTTGACTGGGGTCTTCGGGTCTGTAGACGGTAGTGAGAACGCGCACGATCATAAAAAGCTAAGGGGTTTCTGACATGGGTCGGTCGCGTAGGCGAAGATATTGTCGGTTTCTTCACCAGGCAAAAGGGAGGACTTCAAGCCACCACTGCGACGACGCGCCGCAGACACGCCCTTTCTCTTCTGGAGTTTGTGGTCCTCCGCGCCTGGGATGAGGACTGGGGCAGCCTGCCTGACCGGTGTCGCGGTGATGGGTATGTCGTTTGTCTCTTGTTGGAAATGCACTTTGCGCTGTCATATCCAGTCGTGTGGTTAGCACGACGCTGAAGAAAGGGAAACAATCTATGAATGCCTGCTCACTTCGTAAGGCCTCGACGCCTTCATTCTCTCTTTCCGTATCGCTCCGACCATCTTGAAATGTGCCCTGTAGTGAATAAAAGACGATGAAGAGAAGTGAGCTCCTTTCAGAGCTGGGAGTAGGTGACTGTTGTAGTTGAAGGTAAAGGAAAGGCGAGACGCGCCGGGATTTTCTGCTGGGGCCGTGGCTCAGATGCAGTTCACGCTCGTGACTTTTGCGATTAGCTCACCAGCAAGTTGCCCAATTCGTAAAGTTTGTCCCGAAATGCTGGACCAAACAAACCCTTGACCCGATTGCGACGATTGTAATGTTTGGACACACAGAGGACGAGACAACGCCTCACTGACTTGTCCCTTTGAGCCAAAGGAAAGCGGGAAAGGAAAAATCAAGAACGACACAAGGTAAAAAAAACAGAGGACAACAGCTCCCCGGTTGCAATCAGGCAGTACCGTTGCAGTGGAAAAGGCCTTTAGTTTTTGTGTCGTCGAAAGAGAGGCATCTACGAGCCTCCCGCCGAGTACAGCCACATCAGCGTGCCGACCAATCAGCAGCCACAGATAAGTCCAAATTAGGCAGTTTGTCCGTATAAGGCATCGACAGGAACTTCTATTGTTCTTCATTCATCTCGCGGCTTTGGGAGCTCGAGGCCTCAGTGCAACGAAATTAAGTTTGGATGAGCCACTAACTGGCCGGAGGCTCTTGTGTTCGTCCGGTGAAGAGCTCGACGAATTTCATCCTCTTTGCTTCCGACAGTCATCTTGACCGCTAGACGCGCGACGACTAAACGCATACACATCAACGCCGACGCCGCGACTTTCCAACACTTTACGGAGTATGGCCACCGTCGTGAGTAGTTTGGATGTCATACTTGGTCAACCTGATGCGGATTCCCTGACGATATGGCTGCAGAGCGATTTCACAGTACCAAAGAATTTGAACCCAAGGGATCGCGGGAAAGCTTTCGACAACTTCTTATACCAACTAGCAAATAGTGCGACCAGCAAGTGAGTGCCTCCGCCCAGGTCCCATGCTCTCACATCTGATGTGACTGTGGCCTTTGAAGTCAGAACGAGGCCGAGATCATGCCTCTCCCTGCAGAGCCCCGTCAAAGGCAGAAAACGATGCGCGCCGGCGCGCAAAAGTTAGTCGTCCGCCCCAAATTACAGCCACTTACACTTGGCGAGCCATCGAAGCTCAGCTCGAACGTGAGGCCTCACCTGTCACTGAAACGGCGAACTGGGCACGAGAAGCAGACTGCGAAGGATACTAACCACAGATTCTCGAGTGAGTTCCTTTCCTTTCCTTTTTCCGACTAGAGGTAGTCATCTTCGGTAGGAAAAGCTCCATCGATGAAAGGCACTGCGTTCAACGAGAAGCATACGGATGCTGGCAAGGGTGGAAGCAGGATTCCTCAACCTGATGCATTCAAGAATGCGTCGATAAGTCGGGAGGCGACCGAACAACCTGCTGTAACAAAGAGGGAAGCTGAGAAAAAGCAAGCAACAATGATTGAGCATCTGGAGAACGTGATCATAGAGCACGAGCTCGCCCTCAGTCTATTACCCTCTCCAACGGAGTTCGCGGATATGAAGAAACAAATGTCTTCTCTGGAAGCGAAGGTCTTTCTCCGGGATATGGAGAATGATCGTCTACGAAATGAGAACGAAAATCTAGCGAGGTCGTTGACAGAGGTGAAAGATAGCAACATGAAGATGGGAATTGAAGTAGATGATTTCAAGAGGTATTTCGGTGCCCTCCCTCCGAAATATCGACGACGAGACGATCTACGCGGCAGACCATTCAAAGACTGGCGTCGGGACCCCACCACTGCCGTACACCGACCAAAGCCCATCGACACGATATCTACAGCATGTCCTGATCATCAAGAAGACATTCATCCTGTTTTGGCGGAGGGGGAATCCCCTCTGTACGACTCGAGCGATGGCACTTCGAGCGCCGAGGACGATAACGTGGTCGAGCCCAGCGGATGGAAACGCCAGAAAGAAGATCATCTCGAGTCTTCTATGCAACACATCAAAGTGCCTGCTAGCGATACTCCCTCCGTCGCCGTGCAGTCGGCGACTCGTGTCAAGAGGGCATACGATGGTCACAGCAGCGACACCGATCTACGCTTGCCGCCACTGAAACGATTTCGCGACAGTGAAAAAATCGTCCCGGTCGTCCTAGTTCCTGACGGCGCCAAAGATTCTACCAGTCTCCAGGATCCAATCAATCCACGCACGAGAAGGGATGAATCGCATCTCCAGGACAGCATCGAATAGGAATTTCTTTGGGCAGTGAGACGAAAGGAAGTATCGCGCCGCTTTCTTTCGCTTCGATCTTTTTCTTTCTTCATGTTCTTGGCATTGTAACCCAAGTAATGTAGAACAATATGTTGTAATAATTAGCGAAGAATGCTTGTAGTAGTATCGTGAAGAGATAGACTACGATAGACGAACACGCCGCAGGACGTTCGGGAGTACGCAATGAGGTCACGTGCACTAAAATGTATAAGGCTGCACTACTCTGCACAATTTACGCTACTAAGGGAAGGAAAGGAAAGAAGGGGACGGAAAGAAAGGAAGGAAGAAAGAAAGCTTCGTAGAGGCTAAATGCATGACGGTGTAAAAATATAGGGGTTCGTTAAGTCTGATGACGGTTTGATTTATATAAGATCTGGTGGGAGGTCTGAATAATAAGGCATAGCGTCGGGCAGACGATGAAAAGAAAAATAGGCGAATTGAATGAGTAACATGAAGCTGGATGGTGCGAACCAATTAGAAAATGAAAGAGGGAGATGTGGTTTATGAAAAAATTGACGTCGTACTTGTGAAAAGAACGGGCAGACGTTAAGGAGGTGACGGATGTCATGTTTAAGACAGAGTGGATCCGGGCATCGGCTTGGCAGGTTTCGATCATGCATGTCGTGAGTATTAAGTAGGATTCCAACCGCTCTCGACTGGAGGTGGCGGGGAATGCGCTTCTCAGGGTTGAGTCGCAGGAAGGGTCGTAATTGGCAGCGTGGGTGAAGAATGTATGGCGCAGTAACGACGCTGCGATGTTGTCGAAGGTTTAGGGTGCGGTTTTGCCATTTAGCCAACAGGTTGGTGGAAAAGCGTGCGTGTAGGTTGGGTAATGTGTCGGGCGCAGGGCTTTTGCGTCACAAATGTGAGGCTTGGGACGCGAGCTGGTCTGCATGTGAATTACCGGGTAATCCCATATGGGAGGGCAGCCACTGCACCGAGATGGTGGATGCTGGGTGGTGCAGGGATAAGAATATGCTGCAAATCCTTCAAAAGGCTGTTATGAAAGTAGCCTGAGATGAGTCCTCTGAGAAGATAGCGCGGGCGCAGTTGGCAGAGTCTGTGGCGACACGTAAGTGAATGGGGTGGACACAGTGCGCTAATAGGGTGGAGAAGCGCGAAATGCCAGTGACTAATGCCTGTTGTTCCTCGAAGAGGATATTACTTTGGGTGTGTGCGCCGGAGGCGAAAGAGGCGAGTTCGCGCTGATTATGCATGATTGAATAACCGTGGCCGCCGATAGGGATGCCATCCCGTTCAATGACAGAGCCGTCTGTAAACAAGAAATATTGAAATGGAGGAGGGTGCTTGAATAGGTGAAGGAAGGAATGTCTAATAGCAAGATTGCGCATATGAGAAGTAAGCGGTACCAAAGACAAACAAGAATGAACGGGTGGGATAATAGGGTAAAGATTGGTGGTAGGAATAGTGATATTAGACGGGAGTGAATTGCGAATATCCACCAATGGGGGGAGAGAAGAGTGAAATGATGAAACGTAAGAAGTAATGAAACATTTTGATTGGTATTGAACGAAAAGGTCAATGGGTGGAATGGAAAGTAAAGAACCAGCTGCGACTTTGTTGACGTTGCAGGATAGTATAAGAGAAAGGGTGTAGTTTTGAACAGGCACTAGGATGTTGTTAATAGAGGGAGAGTTGGGAAAAAGTAGGGCGCCGTAAACAGCAACAGAACGTATAAGGTTGAAGTAAAGAAGACAGGCGTATTTGAGATATGCACCATGAGAAGATTGAAATAGAAAAGAACATTGGTGAAGGGTGGACAGAGCCTTGTTGGCTCGGGAATGAAGGTGTAGGGAAGGATGTAGATGGTGTTGAAAAATAACGCCCAGCCATGTGATATGTAACCGGGGGTGAATTATTTGAGAAGGTGATAAAATAAGGGAGGGTCGGTTTTCTGGTTGAGTTGGAAAAGCAACATCTGGAGTGCGGGCGTTGTGGGGGGTGAAATGAATGAGTTCGATAGAATCTGAGTCAATGGAAAGGCCCAGATGTTCAAATTGTAAGGAAAGGAATCGAAATTGATTGTGTAAACGAACAAGATTGGCGCGTATGCTCAAAGAGCACGCGGAAAGGAGGTGATCATCCATATAAGCGAGTAAAGGTTGATTATAAGGGAAACAATTGTAGTAGGCTTCGATAGCAGGGGCGGCTGCAAAGATAGAAATGAGGGGAGAAAGGGGGGAGCCTTGGGGAACCCCGCGGTTGGGTTTGATGAAAGTGTCTGAAAAATATTGGTTAAAGTGCAAGGAAATGGGATGGTTGCGCATCCAATGGGAAACACAATTTATAAGATTGGGGTGAATGTTGGACCGGGTTAATCGGTCAATGAGTAAAGGATGGGAAATATTGTCAAAAAAACCTTGAATGTCGATTGTGATCACAGAGGTCAACAAACGACAACACTGGGGTTCGAAAGGACCGAGGCCTGGAGCATCAGTGAATGGGGAGTTAATAAGGGGTTTGAAATTGTTCAAATGTAAGAGTTCATAGCAGGCAGTCAGCGCAGATAGGGCTTTCCAACAGCCATGTTGAGAAGAAGGAATGAGGGAACGTTGTTCAAATATGACTTGTAAACGGTTGAAAAGAATGTGTTCAAATAATTTACCCATCGTATCCACGAGGGCGATGGGGCGAAAGGAGCGGGGAAGTGAAAAGTCGGAACATTTTGGTTTGGGTATGAAAGTGATGATAGAGTATTTGAAGGAAGAAGGGAAATAGCCGAAAGATAGGCAAAAGGAAAAGATTCGGGCAAAGAATTGGGGTTCAAGTTCGATAAAAAGCTTTAGATGAAAGTAAGAAAAGCAGTTGCTGCCAGGAGCAGTCGTGTCATTGGTGCCCCTTAAGGCCCGGAGCATTTTGTCGACAGAGACAGGCTCGATGTCAACTGGAGGAGGGAGTGAATGTTTGTCATGATAACCACTGGGTAGCGCAGGGAAAAACGTGGAGCGGAACAGGTCAGATTTCTCACTCTCGTTAAGGGTAAAACGCCCTGAGGGGAGTTTGAGGGTGCCGATGGGGTGGCGGCGGCGCGCTGTGCCTAAGTGTTTGCATTTCCAAATCAACGAGTGGTCGGATTGGTAGAGTAAGTTGCTGAAATAGGCAGTTTTGGTGGCAGAAAGAGTTTTATGAAGCTGGGCAAGGTTGCCCAGTGACAGATCCCTATGATGCGCTTGGTAATGATGACTACACTGCTCGGTCCACCAGGAGTGGGGGCCGGTATATGACCGGGATTTGTGCTTTTGCAGAAAGCGGGCAGTAAAAGAAGAAAACACCATATAAAAGGAAAGTAATTTGGTGTCAAGGTGAGAAGGGAGGGTAATGTCAGATGTATCAAAAGAAAAAAGATGTGAGTCCCAGAAATCTGCAATTAAAGAGGGGATGTCGCATTTGCAGATGAGACAGAGAGGGGGAGTGTCTGGTGGGGGTGAAAATGAACTGGGTATGTAGAATATAATAGGGAGATGGTCAGAATGGAATTCGAAAGAGGGATCGCCAACCAAAAGGGATTGACTGATGAAGGGGGAAATGTCTGAAGTACTGATGACAAGGTCCAGGGTAGAAAAGCCCCGGGGATGCAGAAAGGTAGGTACGCCTGGAGAATTGGCGACTATTAGTGAAGAAGAATCGAGCCATTCTAAGAAAGGTTTGGCAGAAGAGAAATAATGGGAGAGATGGGAGTCGGACCAGAGAGCAGAGTGGCGATTGAAATTGCCAACAAGGATGTGGGTGTTGGGAGACAAAATGATGGGGAAGGGGTCTTCAAAGGGGTGAGTAGAAGGGGAGTTGTAGACATTCCAGATGTAAACAGGTGGAAGAGAAGAGCCGCGGTCAATGCTAATGGTGACTTGGCATATAGGACGCAATAAATGAGGGTGAAAGTTAAAAAGATGGGCGATGTGTGGATGAAGAAAAGTCACGCAGCTGGGTCAGATAGAAGGGGATTGGGGAGGGAGTACACAAATAAAAGGATTAGAGTTGTGGGTAGCAAAGTGTTTATCTCCCGAAGGGGACGATTTGGAAGGAGTAGTGGTAGTGATGGTAGGGATCTCCTGTAAACAGATAATGTCAGAACATGAACTGCCCCGCTGAAAGAGAGACTTGAAAAGTAGGTCAGTAGTGGCTTCGGAGCGCCGGACGTTTAATGAGAGGATAGAAATAGATATGATCATTTAAAAGGGGGGTTGGTAATTTCAACGAGCTGGGCAGGTGGAGGACCTGGCATTATGATCACCTTGACAGTTGATGCAATGCGCAAAGTGTTGGCACGCAAGGTTATTGGCAGCGGTACATGGAGCGCACTTGGCGACATGTATGGCGGTTCGATGGGGTTCTGAACAGATAGTGCAGTGCGCGACTGAACGGCATTTTATGGAAGAGTGTTCCAAGCGATGACAGTTGTCACACTGGGATATGGTTGGTTGAGCACGCATCTCCTCGAGGCATCGGATGACACCGAAGATTGGGAGGTTGCGGTTGTTGTGGAGGAAGAAATGGTCGAAAGCTAAGCGGTTAGTGTCCTTCAAGATGATAGAGACATTGCAGTAGTCAAGAGTGTTTAGGCGCTCGATGGACGCCATAAAACGAGGGGGGTAAAGAAATTCCTGCCCACTAAATTGGGGAAGGGAGGATAGTTCTTCCATCAAATTGCATTCGGTGTGTAGAACGTTAGTGTCTTTGTCGAATACTGGAACAGCAGGTAGGACGAGTTTGAACTGGGGCGAGGGCGTAAACACTTTTGCGCCGTTGATATTAATGATGCGATTGAGAAGAGATGAGAGGGAGGAAAAGTTAGAATCAAAGTCAGGGCGAATGTTAGTGAATGAGATGCAGAGATTGCCGTTAGAAGTATACTCGACATTGAGGATGATGAGGTGTTTGAATTCTGTGGTGCCCTTAAGGCCGGAACGAACAGTATTTTTAATGGAATTAGGGAGGGGGCAGATCACGAGGTTATCAGGTAAAGAAAAGTAAACGCATTTGACGTTCCGAACATGTGTATTAACCAAGCCGTTAGCTCGGTTCATAGGCTTAATGCTGACCTCCCCTTCAGGGCTGTCGGAGGTGATGTTCATGACCTTGGTGAGAAACTGCTTGGGCTTCTTCTGGGCAGCCTTAGCGTAGGTAACGGTCGTGTATCCATCTTTGTCCATACCAACCGACTGGATGGGTGGTGTGTATATGGTGGTGGACAGACCTGGGCGTGGGGCGTTGTGTTTGGAGTGCATGTAGCTGTCCGGGGCATGAATAGTGCCTTGAGTGTCCATTCAATAACCAGAACCTGGGATACGGGTTTTAGCCATGGCTGCAGCATAATCGGTGCGTCCACCTTTTGGGGCGGGCACATGCTGTTTGACTACAGGAGGGGGTGGTGGGAAGCGTGGATCGTGGGTGAAACGGGCGCCGAGAGGTTCCGGTAAATATTTCTGCTCTGAAGGAATGTTAGCCGAAAAGGATACTTTGGGTTTAGGAGTGTTTTGTGCCTGTTTTTCGAGTTTGTTAGTTTTTTCCGTCAGAGACGATACCATAGATACGAGTGAAGAAATAGAGCGAGACATAGTTGTGAGTTCATCGGAAATCTGCTCCTCGCGTATGTCCTGGGGACTGCGATAAATATTGTCAAAAACATTTTTGCAGTAAGGGGCATGAATCTTGAAGGTTATCTGAAATTGATTGAGGGAGCTGTTAGCATAATTCTCGCGAGCAGTCTCCTCATCGAGTGTATTGGAACGGTTAACCCAAAAACAAAGAGTTGAAGCTATGCTGGCCATATAATGGCCCATCCTGCTGGGATCGTTATGAAAGGGCATTTCAGATGTCCAGGTGTCCTGATTAATAAGGGCGCAAAGATCGCAGACTGTCTTTTCGGCAAGTTCACGGGATTTCCTGTTGACTTCTTTGGAGATGGCCGGATCCTCATCCTCATTATCGATGGGATCATTGTCGAGTTGGGGGGGGGGGTTGATTGTCGACGTACAAATCGTCGTCGGCGTCCATGGCGTCCTTGTCATCTGGGATGTGACCAATAGTGGCGGGGTTTCCTGGGGCGTCGCGTCCTTGGTGCTCGTCCTCAGACGGCGATCGTTTAAGACTCGTTTGGGATGGAATGTCGGGAGTAGGAGGAAGATCTCCTTGTTTGCGAAGGGCAGCGGCATGCTGGTCCGCTGCGGTATCGGGTGACCAGTTGACGATGTTACTCGCCGCGAGGTCGCAAACTGCTTGGTTGTGGTTGTATGTTGAGTCGCGTCCACACTGTGTGCAGAGTTTCGCCGCGCCAGAAACACACGAGCGACTGTGATAAGGGAGTTCGTATTTACACTCGTCGCATTTCGTCGGGTCCTTGATATTGCCAAGGGACCTGAGTGATTTGGTTCTATGGAGACTCGCTGGCTTCGCGTTGGGGGGCGGGGCCATCGGTAAAGACAAGAAGAGTTACAATGTTAAGATCTTTCCCACGGTCTGGATGATGGTGGTAAGAGAACAAAGTGCACTAAAACTGGGACGTCTTGAGAGCTCGTGCCTACTCAGCCCTGCCCAGGTTAAACGGCCCTCTTCCTCCCATGTTATAATTGTCAAATTTCTCAGCAAATTTACTTCGGAAGCTCTACAGCATTTGTCTGCACCTCTTGAAAATCTGTAGAAAACTTCTGGAACTGGCCTTCAAGGCTCAGCAAAAAATCATCTAGTTTCTTGTGTACACCATTCGACACAATCAGGCATGAGAAGCATTGTAACTGTATCGACACGCTCATGGGACCTACCATATTCTCAATTGATCGCAACGGTCTTCGACGTAGAGCACGACTGCGCATATGTCCTGTCAGAGAAACAGGAGGAAGTCGAGATCTTTAGAATAAAGGGCTCAAATCCTGCGGAGGTTAGTATCTCTCATCTTTTTTCGCTATCTTCATGAAGCAAAAGCATTCATTATTAAGTACAGGTGTTTCCTGTCTCAATAGCTACATTCACTGCGAACGGGAAGGTCGTGTCCTTTAGATTTTTGAGCGAGTCGCAAGCCATTGCAGTCATCACCGAAGGAGGAGATATCGGACTGGTATCCGTAGAGGAAGGCGCTTCAAATCAGGTGAGCTTGGAAATATCCTGTTCACAAGCATCTTCGAATGAAAACTGTCAGTTCGAAGTTATTGGCTCCATTGATGCAGGAATCGGCGCCGCCGGCTGGTGCCCAGACGAGTCAGTTGTCGTCATCGTCACAGGCGACGAAAAGATACTGCTTATGACAGCCACCTTCGACGTCCTTCTTGAGCAACCGGTGCGCTCCGATGATGCGGGCGAGGCGCAGCAAGTGAACGTCGGTTGGGGCTCCAAGCAGACTCAGTTTCACGGGTCGCTCGGGAAGGCTGCTGCACAAGCTACACCCAGTTCACTCTCATCGGTGGGTATCAGTCCAGATGATGATGGCCGTCCGCGCGTGTCATGGCGTGGTGACGGCGCGCTTTTCGCCGTTTCCACACTCCAGGCTCGTCCAGATTCAGACGAGCGCACGCGCCGTGTAGTGCGCGCGTACGATCGCCAGGGAGCACTGCAGAATATCGCAGAGCCTGTCGCCGGACTTGAGCATGTATTGGACTGGCGCCCTAGTGGGAACCTCATTGCTGGCACGCAGCGCTTTGGGTTCGAGGGTGGCGGCGCGGGCCGAGCGGGGAAGCACGATGTCGTTTTCTTTGAGCGGAACGGTCTGAGGCACGGGGAGTTCGGTCTGCGGGAACAGAGCAGTTATAAAGTGCGCGAGCTGCTCTGGAATTCGGACTCAGATGTTTTGGCTGTATGGATTGAGAGAGAAGAGGGCGACGTCGGTGGGTTATTAGGCCAGACTTTCATGATTCTCGCCTGATGTTCTTTAATAGTACAGTTTTGGACGACTGGTAACTATCATTGGTTCGTTTTTCCCTCTTACTTATCTAAGTCACTTTTAATTTTTGTAAAGGTACTTGAAGCAAGAGATCATTGCTCCAACCGATGGTGATGCCTCCGGACGGCTTACTTCAGTCACTTGGCATCCTGAAAATGCCATGCACATGCTTCTCACAACTCAAAGTGTGTCCTTGTCTTCTAAAGCCCTTACACATGTTGATGGGTATACACAGGACGCGTTCTGGAGCGAGTCTTCGCGTGGGAGACACTTGTTTCACGTGCGCAAGCTCCGAATGACACTGGCTCCGTGGCGGTCATCGATGGAAGTATGTGCTCTATTGCACAAGAATTTTACACTTTCTGACATCTTGTTGTAGCATCTCTTCTGTTGACACCCTTCCGTACTCAAAACGTACCTCCGCCTCTGGCGTCCTGCACGCTTCTCTTGAACCAGCCACGCACGCCAGTTCATATTTCATTTTCCCCGACGGGCGACCATCTTGCGGTGCTGCATCACTCTGGCTCTATCACACTATGGGATCTCCGCACGCGTCTTGAGTTCGGGCGGGGGAAGGCTCTCAACCCTGTCGAGGTGTGTACAATCGAACTTCAGGCGGACGGTTGTGAGTCGAGGCAGATATGCCTCCAAGAAAAGCCTTTCACACCGAAAACGTTCCGCGTCGCTTGTCTAGCGTCCAATGCTGAGTGCGATATGGTGATTGTCTCGATTGTCGCGAACAAGGTATCTCAGGGGTCAACAGCAGTTGAGATGCCTGGCAGAGACGGGCGTTTGGTGAACTCGCAGACTGGTATCTACTGGCAGTCATCGGAAGGCAAAATCTTCCTTGGTAGGTCTGCCTAGTGATATGATGAATAACTAGCTGACCTTTAATCAGTCGCGGCGTCAGAAGAGTCCCCTACCCTTATGGCAAATCTCCCGAGTTTCTGTTTCACTGCGGAGGTCATAACGCTCTCCAACGGTTCTTCTCTCTTTGTCGGTCGCGCAGAGTCAGGCGGGCTATATTGCGCAGCACCTGACTCAGAGTCCATCCACCTCCTCGCAACGAGCAGCACGTCCATGGTCGTTTCTGCTGGTTTTGTTATATACACTACGACGGCGCATGAGGCCTTTTTTGCGCCTCTCGAGAAATTGCATGCACTCGTTGGTGCTTCTGCAATACCCAGCTCGTCAGATGCAGCGGCCGCGCAGGGTCAACCGCAATGGGAGCGCCGTCGCGTTGAGCGTGGCTCGCGCATCGTCACGGCTATACCAAGCAGCATGAGTCTTGTACTGCAGATGCCGCGCGGAAATCTGGAGACGATCAATCCGCGGCCGATGGTGTTGGTTGTGGTGGAGCAAGACATCGAGACGTGAGTCCGTGGCCCTACCAGCATTATCTTGTTCAAAGCAATTGACTTTGGATTCCATCCCAGGAAGAGTTACCGAAAGGCGTTTTTAGCGTGCCGAAAACACCGGATCGATCTGACCATTCTTGTCGAGCACGATCCAACGGCATTCCTTGAAAATATCTCGTCCTTTGTAGAACAGATTGAGGACGTGGATCACCTGAACCTTTTTCTCACTGGTCTCGGGTGCGGCATTATGCTCAATAGTTTCGCTTAGTCTCTGACAGAACATCCACTGTTCCAGACAGTCTTCTCTGGACCCTTCAAAAATCTCTGAGTATTGCGATGCGTTGCGCACGGAACTCGAGTCTAGAAGTCTCACAAAATACGTCAACACGATCTTGACTGCATACGTGGTAAAGAAGCCTGCCGATTACGAGGCTGGTCTGTCCTTGCTTCTGCGAATACGAGGTCAGCGACCAGTTACACTAATGGATAAATATTTTTCCCTATCTGACTACAAGTCTGACCTGTATAGAAATTGACTCGGAGCTTGTTGAAGAGGCTGTCAAATATATCATCTTCCTCATCGATGCCGATAAATTGCTCGACACCGCGCTAGGGATGTACGACTTTTCGCTCGTCCTTATGATCGCCCAGCATTCTCAACGTGTGAAGTACTCTTCTTCCATGGAAGCATAGCAATTATTGAACGCCTTTTATGAATAGGATCCCCGAGAATACCTTCCATTCCTTCGCGAGCTACGTGCATTGCCCAAGTTTTACCAGAGATACAGAATAGATGATCATTTAAAACGGCATGCGAGAGCATTGAAGAACCTGAATCTTGCTGGTGCGCTCCGCTTTCTTGGTGACTGCCTGCCCTCTTCGTTGACGCTTTGCCTTAAACAGGATTGGAATACTTTGACGAGGGTATTACATACATTGAGAAACATAGGCTGTATCACGATGCCTTGTCCCTCTGGAAGGACGACGAGGACCGATATAAGGTATTACAATATGAAGTGTAAAAATCTGGAGAAGCTGCGTGACATGTGTTGTACAGCGCATCCTTGACATCTATGGCGATCATCTGTTCGAACGCCATGAATTTCGACAAGCTGCTCTTGGTGAGTCTCAGTTGTTGGGAGTAATCTTGGAAAAGTCTGTTAACGTCTCGTCAGTGTTCACCGAAGCGCAGAAAGCGTCAAAAGTGCTAATCGCATATGAACGTGCGCTACATTGGAGGGAGGCCTTTGAGCTAGCCATTCGCGAGGGCATTGATGAAGATGCCTACTCTGATCTCGCTCATCGCATAGCTGGTAAGCCAAACTAGTCTCCTGGCAATACACAGTGTACTGCTTCCTGATGACCGACCCAGACGAGCTTCTCTCAAAAAAGAGGTTTGAGGAAGCGGCTCGAGTGTTCTTGGATCACGCGAAGAACATCAGGCAATGTGTTAGTGCTCTTGTCCAGGGAAACATGTTTTCAGAGGCTCGTCGACTGGTGGGTGTCTAGTTGCGGACAAATAATCAACTTATTGACAAGTTGCATAGATCGCATTGCACGGGGAACTACCACTAGTCGAGGAGATTGTCCAACCCGCATCGCTCGATAGCCGCACCCAGATCGCGGAAGACCTAGAAGAGATGCGCACCCAGATGCAGAAGCAAGTCGAACGGTTGCGAGAATTGCGGGTCAAGAAAGCGGAAGAGCCTGGTGCGTTTTCTGAAACAGTGATGGCCGACTGCAATTAACTCATTCTGATTGATCAGATGCTTTTTACGGTCTCGAAGATGACCCGACCTTACACAGCGTAGACATTATGACAGACATTTCGATGGCGCCGACGGCTTTCACTCGATATACCGTTGCGCCGACAACGACGTCAAGGGCTTCGAAGTTTGTTCCACTCACCACGCCTTCTGCTTATAGAGTTTGAATACTTACATTCCTTGACTAAGGCGTACTTCCCGTTCAAAGCGGAAGATGGAGCGGAAAGTGGGTTCGGGCCGGAAGGGTACAATTGACGAAGAAGAGTACCTCCTGAAGTCGCTAGGAAAGCTCGTTGCACGCTTTGATACAATCCAGTGTACGTATTCTTAGAGTCCGTCTCTGCTTTCTACTTATGATCACCTTCTCGTTTCCCCACCTTTAGCCGATGCGGCACAGCTTCTTCCTCACCTATTTCAATTCGCGCCAGAGCACAGGAACGAGGCTCATAGCCTTCAGAGCGAGCTATCAGCTTTCCGGACGGAGCTTCAGATAGCGCTAGATGAAGTCTGGCCTGCTAATTCTGGAGATTCTGGAGACGGATTTGGAGATCTAAGTGCTTCTAGCTGGGCGGAGAGGATGGAAGGGAAGAGGAAAGAACGGAGGAGTGCAGTTGAGAGCATTGTAAAGCCTGAAATGGACACGAGTGAGGCGGCTTGGAAAATCGGGATATTAGATATTTAAAAATAATGTGCAAATATAGCGTTAACGTTGTGCTGGCTTTGCTCGTTCTTTGGGCACGTTCCTGTAGACATCCGGACTCGTGTTGTATGCACACGTCACTGTCGGAGTTTGTCGGAGTTTCAAACTACGTCGAGCCTACGCGCCTGCAACACATGATTGGATAATAAGCTTTATCTTCAGAATCTACCCGCTCGCTTCGAATGCACCAGAACCACGACGAACACTTGTCTACTCACAACATACACTGTTGTGTCCCGAGATTAAAAAGACCGAGACAAAATTGCAGACGCAATTGCGAGAAAAATTCTGACAACATACGGAGTCTCACCATTCTAGGGGCATAACCATTTTGGGACTCGATGGATTCTTCAGCTTGTTAATTTGATCTTTAATAGGTACATTGATCTATATATGGGTAATATTCAACCCGGGAACAGCTTTCTGCTATAGGACTCGGTGAGTCGGTGGCGATGGCCAGTCCAAATACTGCGGCTTCCCATGTCTATTCTGGACATAACCCATCTTTGTGTATGTGGATAGTGAACGAGTCATGGTACCTCGATAGTGCCTATAAAGTAAGCTCGTCCGTCGCCTTCGATAATTCTCCCGGCTCACTCCTGACCAACTGACGTTTGGAAAGATGGCAGAGAGCCAGTTAGCAGCAGCTCTGGAAATTTTAAGGTCAACGGGTCCTCAAATGTGAGCTGATTCATCTTTTACATTATACAGAGACGCATCCCTCTTACTTGCTCCGCTCATCTCAGACTTAGTACGAAGGTCAGTTTCACTCGTTATTAATTTACCACGGAAAGCGTCAATAATGTGCTTCAAAGCAAGTGGCACTTGCTTTTTTTGTGATCCATGTCTATGATCATCTTCTGACACTGTCAGACGAAGTTAGTGTTCATCAGCTCGATGGGAATGCTTGAATTTGACATGGTTGACAGGTCCAATACATGTGGAACAAGAAGTTCTCGCTGATATCTGTTCTGTTTTTCATGGTGAAGAATTGCATTAGGACATTTGAAAGATACAAAGGTTACTCACATTGTGCTGTCTTCTTTCAGAACAGGTACTACTCTTTAGCGTTTTTCTGCATATGCACTATCCGTGAGTGACACCCAGCATCCCATATAGTTTTTGTACTGTGTTAGACTTATTGATCCTTAGCGAAAGTTACTCCCCTAGTGAACACGACAGTAAGGAGCTGCAAGTTCGTCCAGTTATCATTGCAAGCTGAGATTAATAGCAGGTGTACGCATTCGTGACTTTTCTTGAACCCAATGGAGGGTATCATAGTGCTAATGCCCGAGCAGATGCGAGCATTTCGCTTTATTTATGCCCATCGCGGGAGGGGTGGTGCTTACAGTTATTCCGGATATTGTTCTTGCTCTAAGGTACGCATGATTCAGAGTCTTCATCGATTTGATATGTCTGAGTTACTCATACACAGAGTCTACGCACTGTATTGGAGGAACAAGTTTGTGGCGATAGCGTTGTCTACATATATTGCGGCGGAGCTCGGTGTGGCCTTATGGATTTACTTGACACCAGGACATCATCGTACGTCTCATATCCGTAGACCGGGATAATTACTAAAGGCCTCTTTCTTTTCTCCTCAGCACTGGAGCTTCCACCCATGTACCAGAATAATAAACTGTTCTATCGTATGCAAATAGTTCATAGGCCTCGTGTCCTTAGTTTCTAACGCTCGTCACTTAGTGTGCATAGAAGAAGATGCTGAAAGCCTGTGAGATCCTTCGGCTTAGTATTCTAAGCCATCAAGGGGACTAACATCCATTGAATGATTTCAGCGGCAACTGGAAGCCGTCGTCCTTCCAGCTTATGCAGGTTGTCTACGATACCATTATAATTATCTTGATACTCTTCAAAACAGATTGGGACTGGAAGTTCCGATCTAGTATACAGTCACTCATCGCGTCCGACGGCGCTATTTATTATGCGTAAGTACGATTTCGCCTCGCGTAGAATGAAAATCCTCATCGGCTATATTTTACATCTTTTTTAGCGTTATGTTTTCGGCAAATCTAACGTGGGCTTTGATGATCTTGCTTGCTCCGGTGAGCTTTGATAATTCTGTCCACCTGTGCGGAAAGGTTTTTGACTTTAAACGTTTGACCAGAGTACCTTGAGGTATACAGCTGCATGGTGAATATTAATCCTTTCCTTCACTGCATTTCGGAACGTGGCTAAATTTATCAATATTGGCACCATCAGTCCGACTCTTATGTGCGCTCTTCTTTTTAACGTCATTATCAATGTGCTGAACTCATCTTTCCCACTTTTTAGGTTAGCGTGCACGATGATAAACAGGCTCACAATATCGCTGCGTAAATACGTCGACGTCGCAATTATTTCAGACAACACCTGGTTGAGCGTAGAAAGCGAAGCTTCTACTATGCATGCACATACACGTGACTCATTCACAGGCACGGAGAGGCAGTACTTGACGGACGAGGAGGCATCTTGCGGGACTCAGGAAGTATGTCGATGATGGTCTGCATACAGGCTACGGTGGCACTTGGTCCAATGTGGACCTGTTATTGAGCAGATCATTAAAATGTATCCTTGTGCGGAGAACAATTGTGTTCAACTTATACATGAGAGACTGTTGAATTCAATACTCAAGAAGGCGGGACCCACGCGACAGCTCGAATGGGAGATCCGTCCGAGCCTGCATGGAAACTCGTTTAATGACTATTTCTCTTTTCTTCTGAATTGACGCATGTTCTCACCGGTAAGAGCGAGTGGCAGCAGGCTGACATGGACGTGGTCGCTCGGGAGTAGATCCAGCCCAGTCAGATTCTCCACAATCATCGCGCCCGACCCGAGGATCGTCTCATGCACACCAAAGTCGCCGTTCGCGCCTTCTCCGACCGTCTCGTCCGGGTTCATCGTGTCTACACCGAAGACGCGCACGCCTAACTTGACGAGCTGCTCTGCTGCCTCTTTGTCGAAGAACGGGTGTTCCAGGTATAGCGGGGTCTTCCAGTGATTAGACCATCCCGTCCGAACAAGCAGGATGTGATGTCCCTCGACGAGGGAGTCGACGTTCGCGCGGACAAGGTCGTCCCACGTAATTCGTTCGCGAGGGCCCTTATTTGGCACGTCGATTACTACTGCAGGACCGACGAGGAGTGAGAGGTCGAGTTCGTCGACGGTTTTCCCACCTTCGAAGAAATGGCAAGGCGCATCGATGTGTGTGCCGCTGTGAGAGCCGAGCGCGAGACTGGTCACACTATATCCGTGATCTTTGACTGTTGCGACCTTGTGACAAGAGACAACAGGGTCTCCGGGATACACTTGAGTGCTTTCATCTAGCTTGTGCGAGAGATCGTAGATATGCATTGATTGGGGCTTGAACGATCGTAGGGGACAAGTTTGGAAGCGAGAAACCTTTTATGATAGACTTATCACGTGTAAGCCAGCACCGTCATTCACGCTCTCGGCATTTCCACGCAGCGAGGTTGTTCACCAAGCCTTTGAGACAGGTCGGTCGAATTTGAGGACCATATGCATGCAGGGATGATGAGTAACTATTTGGTTTTCCTGATCCAGTCCCTTCGCCCGTCCATTTCAACGTGTCAGACTCAAGGACTGAATTGAAATAATTGCACATTGCCCGACCGAGGGCGATGCAAAATCTTTCTCTACAACAAACAGTAAAAGAACTCGAAATTATGTAAAAATGGTCGAATGCGTACTGTTCTTTCAAGAGCCTGTGTCCGAACTTCCATGATTCTTCAACCACCTTTCCACAACGCGCTCATTCGGGCACGCGGTTGATTCTGCCTTTCCTTCTGTAGCTTTGTACATCTGTCGACAACATTCGTACAACTTCCGGACGTGAGCGTCGCACTTGTCTGGTGAATATGTGTTTTTATTGAGACACGCCTGTAAGCTGCAAGCTAAACCGTACCAATCAATATAACTGAAGAGTCCGAGGCCATGGCTTTTCAAAGTACCTTCATCTTGACAAGTAGATTCCTCTTTAAAGTCCTGTGCCATAATAGAGATATACAAGAGTAGGTAGCTCAACAGTCAAGGACTGATCGAGAGACCTTTCATTATGAAGGATCACGTGTGCTCTATGGCCGATCTTCCCTCACAGCTTGACAAGTTGCTAGCAAGCTAATACCTGATCGAGTCGCAGCTAGAAACTAACAGATGCACTCACTGACAGAGCTCCCCTACGATGTCATCCAGCTCATTGCCGTACTTCTCTTGCCTTACGATATTCTTGCATTGAGCAGGGTACGTATTTTCTTGCTTTTATGAGCGAGCGTTTCTGAACATCATTCCAGACGTGTCACACTCTAAAACCTATTCTACTCGAGCGCAGCGTATGGTTGCAAGTTGCAGAAACTGTGTCGCGGTCGCGTCCTCTGCCGTACACAGCTACGCAAGCTCTTGATCTGTCCATCGAGAAGCTCATCGGTCCGTGTCTGCGCGCAGAACGCATTGCAAAACGCTGGGCCGAACCTCACATCTTTCCGCGCACCCATCCTGTCAAGATCAGCTTCCCAGACAATCGCATTGTCACCTACTTCACGTTCCTCCCGGGCTCTCGCCACTTGATGGTCTATGACGTCCACAATGTCTTGAGCTGCTGGACGACTGACGGACAACTTCTGGAGTCGTGGCGGGCTGCACAAGGCGCTAAACTGACGCGGTGGAAACCTTGTGACGAGTCTGAGAGCAATTATGATTTTGAAGACCGCCATATGCAAGCGGTCGAGATTATGATTGAGATGCCTGGGTGAGTCGCTTTGTGATATTAGAGATAGGATAACTCTGACATTCGGCCTTAAGGCGCTCAAGACCGACGCGTTGCGACATTATTCTCCTGATTTATGCGGAATTATACGCTCGTTTTGAGCCCGTTAACACTTTCAACGTCCCACGCGTTTATGGGCCGTTCTCTGCGATGACCCAGGACGAGCTTCGCGGAAGCCTTGTCGGAATAAACTCCGTGGCGCAAGAACGAGTAGGGATTTATCTAACCGATAAAAATACCGAAAAGGCCGTATGCATCGACACCGGCTTAACGTTGGTCCTCGACTGTGTCCCCCAGGCGCTTCTATCATCATCCCATATGGTGCTTTATTGGGAAACGCTCGCCTCTGCACATACGTTCACGTATGAGATGGATGTTTTGCGATCTGTACTTGCACGCGAAGGCCGTTCGCAAGATGATGACATGCTCAGGTATCCCGTTCCCGTTCCGCCGTCGGACGTGCGAGCCACTCCGTTCCGCACCGTATCTGCACCTGTCGCGGAGCACAGTGCGTCTTCTTCCGGGGCAATGCATCGATGTAGTGGATGCGGTACGCGGATGGAACAGGTATCACCAAGCACAGACCTTTCGAGGAACCGCGACGCATACCCCGTCATCATCCCGAAATGGCACACGCTGCGCGAAGACTTGCGACGGCACCGGACGCGCTCGATACTTACCTTCTCGCGTCGTCCGCCAAGCTCGGCGCAAACTCATGCGCAGGCTGTCGCGCTATACGTCAATGCGCACAACCTGGACATGATGAACCTACATCTTGTCAATGAGGGAGCAGGTCCTGATTTGTACAATGACGTTCCTGCCGCCAATGGCGATGACGGCCCTCAACTTGCTGATGATGAACAGGCCGCACCAGTCGCCCATCATGATGTGCACTATATCTCTAGGTCTCCGCATCTCCCACGAACGACTATCACTCACCACTACTTCGACTACACTGGGTCAGCATCGGGATGCGGGCCGCCAGAACTTATACGTACGGTCCTTGCGGAGGCTCCGCTTCGCCGACCGCAAAGCCTTCGTATTCCTCGATATCATGTGAACACGGTAGTTATGGAGGCAGGAGGCGACGAGGACGACGAAAACGATGAAAACGATGAAAACGATGACGGCGGCATGCAGCTCGACGGCTTTGGCATTGAACATATTGGAGGGTATGCCGATGAAAATGAAGATCAACCTGCAGGTGCTCTTGAGGCCGATGACGATGATGGCGTCGAGTTTCAAGGCTTCGGTTTCCATGACATTGGCATTGAACAAATCGGGACGTATGACGATGAAGAAGATGCAATTTTTCAGGCTGAAGATAATCTTGAATACGAGCACCAGCACGGCCTCGATCCGAATCAAGCTCCAGGCGACGAAGATGCCGATTTCGACGACCTCGCAGCACTCGAAAATGACCTGGCAGGTCTTGGTCTGGAGCTTGGTGATCTCCAAGATGGCGGGCTGATGCACGTGAACCCAGGTGTAGGTGTCATGGGCCTCGATGGGGATGCGGCGCAGGCGCTCGAGGAGTTTGTGCAGGACCCGTTCGGGGGGAGCCCCGTCATGGGCTACGGAGGACGCTGCGCGATGTGGGTAGAGGAGCATCCGAGGGAGTACCGTCCCAATGGCCGTTCACCTGTGTTGCGCATCGCGACGTTCCCCTCATACGAACCTTCTTTTGATGCGGTGCAGGGGGCGAGAAGGGCGGGGCGCTCGTGCACCCGGAGCTCGAGGTTGCGCGTGGCCGCGTCGGGACGCTTCATCTACCCGGGTACGTCTCGTTAGAGAGTGCATACACCTTTGATTTGGACGACGTACGGGGCGTGGTTGGCATTGCGACGTCGTTCGGCGAGGTCTGGCTTGTGGACTTCTCTTAAACAGTTTCGGAAAGGGTTTCTTTCTTGTTGTTTGTCTAGAATTTTTCTGGGTCCGTTGTCTTCGCGGAGTACAAAACATTCTACATATGTATCAAATAGATTTTTTGCAAGGCATTACAATGTGCGCTTTGGTTGAAATATATTCAATCTGCACAAGCACTCAGCACATTTTTCTCTGGTCTCTGATTACACTAAACACCCGATCAATTAGTCCTCGTCCCAGTTGCCCGACTGCTGCGGTATTTTAGGTCCACCTGCAGGCTTGCTCATAATGATGCTGTCAACGGAAAGGACAGAGACAGCCGCCTCCGTCGCAAGTCGGATAGCCCAAGCCTTTGCAGCAAGTGAGTCAACGATGCCAGCAGCCTGCGCATCCAGTGTGCCGTTGCCCTCGCCCGAGTCCCCGTCGATATCCACACCAGCGGTCGCACCGCCTTGTTCCTGATGCCGCGCCCACAACGCACTGAGCACCTCATTACCCTCTGTTCCGCCAAGCGCGTTCTCCGCAAGTGTGCGCGGCACGACTTCCAGCGCCGTCGCGAAGCGCTTCACGGAGTGCTGGCTCAGTGACGTGAGCGACGCGCCGTACGCCTCCACGCGCCGCGCGAGCTCGAGCTCCGTTGCACCTGCGCCCGGCACGAGCCGCGGATCGCGCAGCAGCGCCTTCAGCACCGATACGCCGTCGTCGACTGCGCGCTCCAGATCATCCAGCGCGTTCGGCGTCGCGCCGCGCAGCACGACCGTCGCCGTACGCGTCTTTTCGCCGCCCTCGTCCTCTTGTCGGAGTACGGTGACGCGGTCACCGCCAATTTCCGTCACTTCGAGCACATCGACAAAGCCTGCTTCTTCGGGAGTCGGTGCGCCCATCCGCGCTAGCGGTGTCGCGTTCACGACGCGGCAGAGTCGTCGGAGGTCGAACTTGCTCAGGACCTTGACAACAGCGATCCCGAGACGGTCTAGGAAGTGCATTGCGAGTTCTCCGACGGTCGATCCTGCGATGATGACCTTTACACCGGAGTCCGCGATCTCTTTGAAGATCTGAAATGCGAGATGTGTGAATGATATCGTAATATATTAGATGATGCGAACCTTTTCCATATGCTTCTCCTCTCCGCTTGTGAAGTTTAGCATTTCCTCTGCATTATGCAGCAATACCGTGCCCTTCGTCTCCGTCTGTGCAATGTCAAGACCAGATGTAAACACGGCAACCTTTGCCTTCGTTACGCGCTTGATGGCGCCCTCCGGTTCACGGTTGAAAACCATCCCGCGGACGACCTTGCTTCCCGCTAAGCTACCACCCATAATCTTTACGACGCGCACATTGTCGACGTTGAAGTTTTTCGGATTTGCGGGCATTACGACGAGTGCGGCTTCTGCGACGAGTGACGCAAGAGTGTCTTCCGAACCATATTGTTTTGAAGCGATAGCAGGTTTAAGAGCAGCACTTAGAGTGGCTTGGGTTAACGGCGAAGGGAGTGAGGAGGTAGATAAAGCTGGGGCTGGGTTAGAAAGCTAATGTGTTGTATGAAATATGGAAGAACGTACTCTCAAGTTCTTCAAGGGCCTTCTTTCCTGCCAATTCATAGCCCAGTGTTACCTCACTCGGATGCAGTCCCATAATTAACAGGTGCTCCGCCATTTTAAGCAATTCGCCAGCGAGAATCAGGACGAGATTGGTTGCATCGCCCATCTATTATACATCCGTTAACTATCCTGTTTTGCGGTAGATTCACAACATACATACCTCTGACTCTTGTGCCTGCGATGCCATGACAAGCAATTTCGCAGCCGGATGGACGACCTCAATCTCGCGGATGATGGTAGCTGCATCAGACGTGATGAAGAGTTTGCCCAAATGATTGATTATGAGCTTGTTGCGACCTACACGGGTTCAGCTCTTATCATTATCAAAACATTTACAGATGCATCAAATAGCATATACGTGCCATTGGGACCAAAGCTCGTCCGTACCAGGTCAGAAAGCTCAGCTACGGCCTGTATGTTGCGCAAAACTGCATCCTCTAGACCTTGAAGGTGCTGTCAAAAAGACTGTCAAATCAACATAACTATCCTCTCGGGTAAAGGTTGCAAACCTTGTACCCTTCTTTGAAGAGCTGGACGTTGTTTGCCTTTGGTACTTTTAACGACATTTTCTCGACGTCGTGTTTCGCAGCAAGCAGCAAGTTTTGGCGGCGCGTACGTACCAGTACGCGTCCTTACTATTTTCAGTGATCGGCACACGTGACGTCTATGTTGACCGATCGACGGTGTACCGTCATGGACCGGTCCTTGAAACAGCACTTTTAATTTTAATTTTTACACCATTTTTTCACTGATTTTCTTAAACAAAAAAAATACTACATTAAAGCTATTTCACTAAGGTCCATCTATGCAAAAGTTTGAGTGAAAAAAGTCAGGAATAAATGAGTTATGAATTGCATACATCTTGACTCTAAATCAGCATGTCACCGCTCCTTGAAACACAACTTTCCCACGCTCATCTTTACTCGGAATTTGAGCTATTGCTCTCATGTATTATTAATTTTCTATGTAGAGTATTCTAGAATAGTCTATTATTTACTGCTGTCAATAAGTATTACACACATTATTTTATTAGCATGAGCTATGTGGTAGAAGTGAGCAAGTTCAAGATGAGCTGCATAAGACATGACACGGAAAGGGATGTGACATAAGTGTGACGCTTCAAAAAAGCGCTACACAACTTTCCTGAATTTCTACACAACTCAATTTCTATCCATTTGACATGAAATTTTGCAGACACATTCAATATACTGCTTAAAAAATGATATTGTTTTTTGTTCCAGCTAAAATGCAGGTTTTATGAATGAATAGAGCCAACAACATTCTGAACCACTCAATTCTAGTACCTTCTCACACCCATTTTACCCATAACTTTCTCAAATTTAAACCATTTTTCATGGGATTTTTTCTAAATAGCATAATTACATGAGCAGACTGTTTTTATGCATTAATTTGAGCTGAGGAATATGTTGTTGAGCCAAATTAAATGGGGTGTCTCAAGGAGTGGGGGTGTTTCAAGGACCGGTCCATGATGGTACTGCCTGCTGCACCTGAGTCCCTACCTGTCTATGCTTCATTTGAGAACAATGAGGGTACTCGTCGGCAGCACAACACGGAGGCAGGAGTGAACGAATCAATGTGTTCGTTACCCACACGACCTGTGGATGAAACTGAGGATAAGCAATTCATTGATGGGCAAGAAGTCCAATTCTTTGGTGAGCAATACTGTAGCATGCTTCTGATTTGATTTAGCGGGGTATCGCAGTGAGGGCTTTGTAATATGTATGATTACTCTGCTGCTATCGACGAAGAATTCAACTTCCTTGCAAATGACTTAATTGCTGTCACTTCTACGCCTGCCGATGGATGGTGGAGAGGAGGTCTTATAGACAAGACCCATTGTGATCCGAGGAAAAACACCTTCCCAAGCAATTGTGTTCAGATAGAGAAAGGCTTCTATGCCCTCGGAAGCAATGACATCACAAAAATCTGCAGAGTATTATAACTAATTATATTCAATTATAAGTCTTAAAAGACATGTAATACATATAATCATTTCAGGCATAATTATAGAGCAATAAAATCTGAACTCCATCTTACAATCCACCATAATACTTACCAAAAAGCATAACAGTCATACCAAATTATAATATATCAAAACACTTATGAGAGATTTTAATACATGATAAGACTTTCAATAGAGTATAAGTTAGCAGAAGTATTGCAGACTTATATATAATTAAATAAATTCTAAAGTCAGGATTACAAGGCAGCAGAAGAGTTGTCAGAGTTATAAAAGCAAGAAATTACTTATAATGCTTTCTAATTGATGGTGATGCGCACTGTCGGTTCTCATGTGTATAATAGTTATAGCTCACTTAGCAGCAGTTGTCGTGGATGACAATTAGATGGAAGTATTGGAATAGAATGAAATTAAAATAGCACATAACAATATGCGACCAACGATAGGGAAAATAGAAATAGCTGTTCAAGATGGATGGTATCGGATTGAATGTGAGCGGAAATTTCAATCAAAATTCATACATTGTCCTCTTCCTCTTTGTTGTCCTCCTCACCCTCGGTCCAGTCTCGATAGAAGTCTTCAATATCAGCTATGGCACCTAGGTCATGAGGATCAGTTGCCGCTTGGGTATTTGGAAAGATAATTCTGAGTAAGGGTTAGTAAGGGACCATAATATCACATAGACGCAGATGAACATACCGATTCCACCAAATCAATAGCTCAGCAGTGTACCTCTTGACATGTGGGATGTCAGACCTGAACAATTGAATAATACCATTAAACATCTCAGGTATTTCTGGAGCACTCAACGTAGAGAAATGGAGCCTTGCACTAAGAGCAAAGTAGACCTGGTAGTAATACATTTTTCAGTATTATATACGCGCAAACCGTGAAACAAATAAAATACCTGGACAGTAACGTATGCAAGTGATCCTGGAGTGACTTCGGTCATACCATGGATCTCTGCATTACCTATTTTCGTACACCTTGAGCCTTTGACAGTGGGACCTGAGTTAGCAGAAGAAGGCGCCGTAAAGATGTGTTTATAGGCCTACAAAAAGATGTAAACACATTAAGAAAGAAAAAGGAAGAAGACTTGCCCTGACGATCAAATTACCCTTCAAGAAGCCCTTCAGAGGGTTCCTTGGATGATAAATACCATTTTTGAAGGCAAAGACTCGGCTATGGTTGCCATCAAGTTCACGGGTAACTCCTTTTTTGTTTGTTACTGTGGCCCTGTCCGCACGCAACAAAGCTAGATATCTAGAAAGTATGTAATATAAATAAGCAATGATGTGATAGGAAAGGCATGAGCACATCTTCTTTTGTTTAAGATTATCTCAAAGTACTTACTCTGGAGTGAGCAGCTGAACCTCTGCGGGGGCCAGGAGCTTTGCGAGTGTCTTGTTCTCGAATCCACGTAAGTCTTTGCGATCATTATCTGGCCGTGTCGACTTGTTGTCAACGGATGGGAAAACGATCCACTGGAGGATAATTTTCCTGATTCCTGATGTATCGGCAGACCGAGCGGCACGCTGACCCTCACGCAACTGTAAACATTGTGAGAGTTTATCTATGCAGAGGAAAAAAAAGCAATGACTCACGCAATTAACTATATATTTGAATGTCTGAGTATCCGCCTTGACAACCTTCTTGTACAGCAAGGTGTTGACATCGAATAAAGCCTTCACAGCATCCACAGCACGGTGGACACTGACACAAGAACTGATTATTGAAAGAATAAAGTAGAATAAAACCAATCACTTATGACGGATCAGTGATTTGTTGTAATTCAGCAGGGCTAAGCTTTGCGTTAGGAATACCTTTGTTAAGAATTTGTTGCGGGCTAGTCCATGGTTCATATGCTCTAGCAAGGTAGCGTCCCTTGCTGATGAAGATGTCCGCTGCAGTACTGCAAATGAGTAAAGTAAACAGATAAACGAAGACAAGAGGAAGAAGCCAGTGTACGCCTTCCTCTTTCCACTTCGCGTAAACTCTTCCTCTGGCACCTGTTGTGAAGCACTGGTCGAGTCCGAGTCAGAAGAGGAGTCTGAGGAGCTAGGCTGCGAATCCGTCGTAGGGGGGGTCGGTGTCACCGGGTACTGAGGGGCGAGCATTCCGTGAGGGAGAGACATCGGGTACTGAGGGGCGAGCATTCCATGAGGGGGAGACATCACGGTGAGTGTTCAAATACAGAAAGGAGCATAGTAACACCTAACCAGTTTATAAGGCTGGGCGGGGGAGATCAGCGGCTGTGCAACTTTCACTGGAAAACACAACCACGGTGAGATATCCCCTCTTGGCTATATCGCGTTATGATCTCACGTGTTTCAGTGAGAATGCCAGAACTTGAAGAGAGAAGGAAGAAAGCCGCACTGAATAGAACTTGGTAGGGTCGAATGGCCTCTCCTCCGTGCTGATGAAGAACGGTTCAACGGAGACACCCGCTTGAGTCAAGTCCTAAGCAAAGTGTTCATGGTGTCAAACAAATGCAATGCTAACTCAAGCGCTACCAAAAGTGTTGTTTGAGCAGACGTGACAAGTTGAGCGTTCTTCACGCCGGGATGAGGGTCGTCTTCGTCAGTAATGAGGAAAAGACGCTTGATGCCAGATTTTGGAGCTCTGGTAGAAAAAAGTTGTTTTACGCAAATGAGCCTATACAGATAGGCAACACTTACCTGTCTCGTAAGGCCCAGTTACAGCTCGTAAAGACATCACCCATGGGGACACAACTATCTGACGGTGGATACTTGTAACGAAGCCACTTATGGTTATCCTTTGCCTCTAGATACATTCGAGAGGAATGGATCAGCAATCGCTTAACATACAACTGCGAGTCGAAGTATAACACACTGTAAAGGAGCTGGATAAGATTTTGAATCTTTGGGGCATCAATCTGTCCTACAGGCTCGTATACGAACGTCCTATTCTTTGTACTCTGTAGCTCTGCGCACTGTATTTTCTTTCTTGTGAGACTTTGAGATGCTCAGTACGGTGTGGTATATGCAGGAGTTTGAGAGCTTCTCACAGTATTGAAAAGTAAAATCCCAGCAGCGTCATTTGGCCTGACAACCTTCCGCTTCTGAATTTGCATATCGGCCTCGAGTGCAGCAAGTAGGTGGGAGGTCTGTGCGCCTTCTTTGTTTGGGTCATCATGAAGCGCTTGCATTGACTCTGAACAGTCAATCGCAAAGAGAACGACATCATGTTTGCCTTCAAAGAACTGACAGCACGTGTCGTAAGACACAGAAACGATTCAGCTGGTATCTGGAGAATATTACAGAGCTGTCGGCATACCGAGAACTCGTTGAAATGCTAAAAAGTTAGTTTTGAGCTTCTTAAGTTAAGAAGCATGCATAGCATGCTCACCGAATCAAGCATACGGTTCTGGGCACACCTCAGCTCAAGCTTGCCGTCATTCAAGGGCCCATACATCTGTCATTTCTTAGCTACGCTCGATTTACACATGGGCAAGATCACCTTACCGACACAAGTACAGAAGAAGGCGGACACAAAGCCCGATCGCACGCGGCTGGCCGATCAAAATCATATAGTCAGTATTCAAGCTTGCCCTTGCATCTGTACAACAGTTCTCACCATCCACATACTTGCACAGGTACCGCCGCCTCGAATCAAAAAAAAGGGAAATCCTGGAGGAAAGAAAATGAGAATCAAGTTTCGAATGGTGCGTCCGACTGTCACAAAATCATCCACCATTTGACTGAAACGCGACTATAGATAATGAGAGGATTCTCGTCGTTGTCACTCGAGAAGTACGTTGACGAGTTGGCAAGGTGGGGGCGCAGCGTGAACTTGAAAAGAAAGTAGTTTACGATCTTGTACAACAAAGGAACCTTCGACTCCGATTGTTAGCTTATCGTTGGAGTCCTAGCGAATCGACTTTTCATCTTTCACGAGCCCGTCTGACATCCTCGCACCTCACCCCGATCTCTTCAAGTCCAAACTCGACTCATCTCTTGCAGGCTTCAACCCTTACCTGCTGCAATCGCTCATCAT